>OMNM01012602.1:13260-23990 GCA_900302745.1 Parablennius parvicornis | reverse complement strand
AAAAACCCAAATTAAAAAAAAAAAAAAAAAAAAAATGTTGTTAAAGTTTAATGCCGACATATAGGCAGCATCAAGCATAAATAATTTGACACTCGCCTCATCTTCCAAACAGCTACATTTTTTGTTACATGTGTACACCAGTTTATCTGAAACCCTTTAAGTTTGTCATATGTCTATCCAAGACTGTAACGTTACATTGACGGATATGAGGGAACAATAATAGTTTTTGAACTCAATGCATAACTATAATTAAAAGCAGGACAGGATAGAATCCATTTGAGGTAAAAGTCACACCAGCCAGATTAAACAGAAATTGAAGCTATCCATGAAGATTTTAAACTTCAGAATCATCATCGATAAGTATTCAAAACATAACAACAATTTCAGGGTGCTAAAGGAAAGTGAACCTTCAGAATAATTAATGTGAGCCAAGGGGTCACGTAATGCTTTTTTCAGCCACGATAAAATGTGGTCATTTAATGTGTGGAAGTCCAGATATCTGTGCAATATGCAACAGTCCATTGATCATACTGAAATGTAAACATGCAACATTCAATAATAATAAAACTTTCAAATACTGTCTACTGTTACACAAACCTTTTTTTTTTTTTATAGAAGGTCATTCCAGTCACAACTTTCTTAACCCATGATTGAAATGATGCGTTTTTAACAATGTGTTAAAACATTGAACGGTCTCAATATTATGGATAGGCTTAGACATGCAGACTTCAGTTTCTTAGCTCGATATTAATCTGCTCCAGGCACTGAGGCTGGTGTCAAATTACAAGTTACTCAGAAGCTAATCAATCAAAGGTAGGAGTTTTTAAAATGAGCAGAAGCTCAAACAGCCTGCGTCAGACAGGATTAAGTGTGGGGCTGCATAACGAGCCGCAGTGAGATGAATCACGACGTTTCCATACTGGAGCCATGAAAAACTAAGCAGGTGTTGCATTTGTACAACCTGTTGCTCTGAAAATACACAAAATGTTCATTTTTAAACCTTTTTCTCTCACACAAGTCAACAAAGCTCAGCTGTCAACGTGAGCACAGGAGTAATCATTCCTTATTTAAGTGCATGTTCGTTCTGTGAGATTCTGGGTCATTTCAGTTTTTCTGCGCTGTGTTTTGTTCCCAATGTCAGCAGCAAAGCTCTTTGGTTTTGTTACAGCTCTGATTCATGCCTCTGACTTAGCTGCTACCCCGTCCCCAAAGCTTCAGAGGCTCACGCTCCTGTTATCTCAGTATTTAGTGCCAAGCATGGAAATAAGACTGCAATCACATTGGCAGCTCTGCAAGGTCATACACATGGTGCAGTATACTTCAGACCAGTATGGCGTCTTCCAAATACCATCCATCCATCCATCCATCCATCCATCCATCTTCTACCCCGCTTATCCAGTTCAGGGTCGCTGCAGCCAGTCCCAGTCTACTGTGGGCGAGAGTAGGGTACACCCTGGACAGGTCACAACCAAATATCACAAAGCTCTATTAAAGATAAATTCATCCAACTTCAATCCCATCCATCCATCCATCTTCTATCTCGCTCAGTACGTTTGAGGTCTTGGTGGCAGTACAGAGAGCAGAGAAGTCCAGGAATCCCTGTCACCTGCAACTTCCTCCAGCTCTTCTGGGGGACTCGAAGCCGCTCCCAGGCCAAGCCAGACATATAATGTCTCCAGTGAGTCCCGGACCGTCCTCAGGGCCTCCTCCCAGCTGGATGTGCCTGGTAGACCTCTGAGGGGAGGCCACCAGGGGGTGTCCTGATCAGATGCCAGAACGCCCTTGGATGCTTTTACGTAAGTAAAATCCTGAAGTAAATTCTACAAATTGACTACAGTCCAGTACAAGAAAGCTGATGTTTGTGTGATGTGATTGTGTTGCTTACTTGCTGCGTTTCGTACAGCCTGCAGGCAACTGACCGAATACTGCAGTAATCCAGTCGGGACGTGACAAAGGTATGGAGGAATTTGCTCAGTCTCAAAGTGATCTGTCATGTCGTCATCAGCCATGGCTCTTCCTCCTGTAAAGCTGCGCTGCCTCTCTCGACACATCTCGTCCTCACTGATCGGAGGCAGCATGTCAGCCAGAGTTCATCCAGCCACTCAGAGAGAAACACACGCAGCTCGAGGACGCTGCCCTCATTCTCCACCATCTCATATAAACACACACACACACACATAAGGCCTGTCATACACACTGACAACTGGTGTTAACACCAGCAGGAGTTACTCAGGCGTCGCCCGGAGCACCCTGAGCAAAGAGAAGCTGGAGGTCTTTCCTCTTTAATGGGATTCTTCTCCTAAGACAACAGTGCAGCAGGCATTTGCTGCAGCCGAGGCACCCTCTCATTACCATGCTGAGTTTCCTGGGCGAGACGACGCTCGATGACAGATGAGATTTCGTAGGAAAGACAGAACAACAACAGCAAAGGGAAGCTTTGCATTCCTGCAGTACGCTCTGGAATCACGTTCAGAGGAGATGGAGAGAAAAAAAATATATATCAAAGGCCATGTTTCTTCAAGCACAGCTGTGGCAATAACACATGCTCACCTTCCTCACGGCGGAATCTGCACGCTCCTCGATGACTGTCAGGAAGTCACATATGGAGATAAGTAGTACTGTGAGGCAAGTACGAACTGCTTTACGAGAAACGGATCTGAACGGACACTGACCAACCTCAGATTGAGATCAGGACCACAGATAGCCTGCTCACATCAAGGGTCGATCACTGAAAGCACCAGATACACAACACTGCAGGGGCAACACCAACCCGAGTGACTTTATCATTAACAGTAGGCTCATTTACTGCCGGCCGGCTGCTCTGCTCACTGGCTGCAAAATGTGGACTGGATTTCCTGAACGGAGGCGGCTCTCAATGAAACGCAGAGTAATGAGTCCGGAAATCCATTCCACAGTTTGCAGCCAGCGAGCAAGCTAGCGCAGCAGCACCGTGGCTATCCAACTTTTCATGACAATATGTCAGCTGTTTGGATGTATTTTACGCTAAAAAACACCGCTAAGCAACACAGCAACCTGCAATGTTTGCAATGCTGTCGTACAGCGAGGCACCCGCTCTACAGCCAGACATCACGCCAGCTCACTGACGAGAACAGCACTGAGCACGCTCCTCCACGCTGTCAGCAGGCAATTCACACCTCTGTGAAGCTTCCTACTCCATGTAAAACTCCCAGGAAATAGTCCCAATGGTTTGAGCTGCGTTAGTGCTGGAAACATTGCTGCTTGTGCTGTGTTGCTAAAGAAATTCCCCCAAGGATTAATAAAGTGATTCTGAGTTTTCAAAGATAAACCAAGTTTATTATAAGATGATGACTTCACGCAGACCCCCACATTGTCCAAACGAAAACAAAAATAGTTATTGCTTCCTTTTCTGACTTTCTACTATCCTCAAGTTGCCTTTTGGGAGCAGACATGCAAACATTCCTACATTTCATACTTTCCTGTAGAGAGGGGTTTATTACAGTCTCATAAAAAAAATCAACAATAATGTTGATAATAATAATAAAGCAAACAGGGTTTTGGAAAAGGAAAAGCATCGGTAGATATCTAAACTCAGGTATTGGGATCGGATCAGAAGTGAAAAAATGTGGATCGGTGCAACCCCGATTCCCAATCTTCTTCCTGAGGGACCCAAATTTTTTACTATTGTAAACTTGGGCAAAGCCACCTCATGCCCTCTGAAATTAAAATCAACTTGAAGGAGCCTCATAAGACACTATATGTGAACCGATGATTTCATTTTCTCTGAGGATATTTTGAGTTGCAAATCATCTCAGGGTGCTTGGTGGATTGGTGTTGTTTCATCTTGAAGTTGTAAACTTTCATTTACCTTTTATTTCCACTGCAAAAGATGCATTCAGCTCTCATTTTGTCAATTGCTTCAGTGAGGCCATATTCTATGGAACTCTCTTGGTACACCCTTTTAATTCAATTTAATTTAATTTGACGGATTTATCCTTCTTTTTATCCCTTACTTGCTGTAATTTTTTTCTTCTACTGTTTAGCTTTTTTTTTTTTATATTAAAGAGAATTACGAACCTAAGACAACATATCAAGAGGAGGTGAAATCTAGTTCGTGGAGCTCCAGCAACTTAATCACCAAAGACATTTGGACCAGCAGAGTTAGAACGATGTCGCTCATTAGTTTTACTGCTCAGGGGATCAGGAGGATTTTACTTCAAGCCGTGCTACATGCTACATGCTAAAGGGTTTCAGGTCTCATTAACAGTGAGCTGGAGCGTGTGGCAGCACAGATCGGTCCCTCAGTCTACAGCGCGCATAGGGCAGTACATCGATACTCTAGGCACTGCACTATGCGTACTTTAGTAGAACTGTTCAAGAATGTTGGAAGTGAATGTAGCCTCAGCGCAGAGGCTGTGTGGAGGTGGTTCACAGCAACGCGTAGCCTTTGCACTTTGTGTATGGTGCGTGAATTAGGCTTAATACACCACAGACAATATTGTCATAAAATCCGCAAATAAGTCATGGAGAGTCAGCTAAAGACAATGGCACCATAACAGCCGGGCCAAGCTGATTATAAACATATTTTTAAAGACGATTAAACAAATACAATCATAAACTATACAAAAGTTATCAGAGGTAGAAAATCCAATGTTCCATATTAACAAAAGAAATGCAATAAATGGATAGCGTGAGTGCGAATTTACTCGTCCGACGTTCAATCCTTAATGAATCCTGTTTGTATTCCAGCTTCCACGTGTGTGCAACACTGTGGTTTTGCCTGTTTTTAGAAGACGCCAGCAAACAGAGGTTTGCCAAACTGTAAAATCCACAATCCAACACAAGAAAAACCTTTTCAAATACTTGTTTTTTTAGTAACAGCGGAAAGCCTTCAAAAAAATAAAGTCTTCCAGTCGGTTTGGATTCCGCTCACCGCCCTCTTTATGTGTGAAAAAACATTATGTTATGGCCGGAGCTCAAAGTCTCCACAACAAACGGGAATAACGAGGATGATTTGTAGTAATAACGAGAGGCACTTTGCTCCGCTTTCATCCAGTCGGTTGCCTACAATGCAGAAATTAATCTGGAGTCCTAACACTTGGAGACGGCAGCATATGGGCCTCCCGTTTTATCAGTTCCTGTCAAAGCGCTGTCACGTTGGCAGGAGCCAGTGTGTAATTGTCTCGGCAGGAAGCCTCTGCTCTGCTCCAGTTAATGAGAGACCGCCACAATGGATGCTGCTCCCCAAAACCAGATCCTCCACCACTGTCATTTCAGAGCGGGGAAATGATTTCCGGCCGTTTACAGCTGCATCACTGGTGAAGTATTGATGACAAAACCCCAGAAACAGGTCAGTGCATTTGGGTAAAGATCTGCTATTTTTGGATGGAGCTGCACCCGGCTGCAGGTTTACCCCGAAGCCAAGCAAAGGTGATGAAGATTAAAACTGATAGATGTGGTCATTATTAAGGCCATACTTAGACGCTAGCCCGTCGAGTTAAAACATAAAACGTGGGTGGTTTATTATCTGGCTACGGTGCTCAGAGCCACTGATAACGCAACTTTTTGGAAACAGCTCCCTGTGAGAAACTTCAAGAAAACGCTCTGGCGCCGTCTGCATGGGGACGGCAAACACTCTGCTACAGCACACCTTAAACTTAGTATGTAGTTCTTCTGCACATGTTTGATTAGATGGACAATAACATCATGATTCCCAGTCCATTATCCTCCTTGACTTGGTAGTGACAGTCACTGTAATAACAATTCAACAATTCATCTGTCATACAAATATCTGTGTTCTTCCATTATCAATGTTTATAGTGTATTGGTTGCTGTACGCATGTGTGTGTGATTCCATTCCATGAAGAACCAACTGTGCCAGCTCATTGACCTACATGCTAACTACATTGTTTTTAGTATTTCTGCCGTATCTGTGTAAATGGACCTTGGTTTCAAAATGTTGCTCTGTAAACCTGAAACTTTTCTGAAACAAAAACGCAAAAACTATGCATTTTCACTTGAAACGTAGTTGTGTAAACTGGGCCTAGCACTTTCCAGCTTTTCTATCCTTTGTATGTGCTACCTATGCATTTCAAAAGGAACTTTGCCTTCCTTCAACAAGCCCAACACGTACTGGATTGGGTACTTTGCGAGTTACTGCACGAGCGTTGGCACAACATCCAATTCAGAGATTATTCAGTCGGATCCACGGATTTAAGGTCACCAATTAACCTAAAAGACATGTTTTTAGACTTTGAAAGTAAACTATGAAAGGAAGTCCACAAAGAAAGTAGAAAGGCTCATCCTGGAATTGAAGCCATGACGATCACACTACCGGGTCAGCTGTACCAACCACTATACCTCTGTGACCACGGTCTGGCAGCAGCTTCACACTCAAAGTTTCCAACATATCTTGAAACAAAATCTTTGTTACAACTTTGTTTTTCTTTGGATTAGAAAGTGTTAAAAAAAAAAAAAGCAGTCAGTCTCTGTTTGGATCTTCTTCCAACAGCTGTTGTATTTCCTCTATGAGCTGAAGTTTACTCGCCTTCAAAAATGAGTTCCAGAGTAGGTTCAGACCCCAATTTTATATGGCCAACGATTTTTATTGGTCTTGCATCATTATCACAAGACTGCAGTTTTGCAGTTTTCAAACACATGACAGACCAAACATCAAAAAGTCAAAATTAGGGTTGGAAGATATATCGAATATACTTGATGCTTGTTGTCTATGCGATATAGAAAATGACAGAGGTCAAAACGTCCGGATTCAGAAAACAAATTTGACCAAAGATATAAACTGCCTGGTCGCAAATATTTTGCAGAGAAAGCTCTACCTGCGTTGTTTACTTAAGTGAGAGAAGAAAAACAAAAAAAATGTCATGATGGTGCTGTTTAGTAAATCCTGCTTTGATGGATTCACTTTGTGATTTTCCCCTTATTGCATCTAAGTTAAATATTATCAAATATTAAAGTAGTGGGAACAAGAATGTTTTAATGTGGACATAGTATCATGCTAGTGTGATTGATGCATCAAAAGTGATCATTTCAGGCTAAAAGCAAAAAATATTGAGATATTGTGTATCATGATATGGCTTAAGATTATCAAGATATTGAATAAAGGCCATATTGCCCAGCTTGAGTCTAAATGTCACATCGGGAATTTCAACTTGGCCACATTTTCACATTCAAAAGTTTCAAACAAAATTTCTGCAAGACGTTCCCACAACACTCCTGGAACAAATTCCAGCTTCCAACGTGATTCCAACAAAACATCGTGTCAATGTTCACATTATGATGCATTTTTGTGTCAACCACCAGTGGTAAGTAGTCGAAGCCAAATGAGATCAGAGCTTAAACTATATAAAGCAGATATTCAACAGCAGAGAAGTCAGAAGCACAAAAGCAAGATAAGATGACCAATAATAAAGTCAAATGTGGAAAAAAACAAACCTTAACGCAGAAATACATGAACATCATCTGCATTTGTATTCATTGCATCATTTATGTTCAGTCTACAGTCATGCTGCCCTGAAACAAAACTGGAAATAATCCTGATTACTCTATTCAGTTTTCATGTAAACAAAATAATCTGACCCCTCAATCAGGAAGAATTCAGTCATAATTACAAGGGAACATGTTTCTGCAGCTGTTTGTTTGATGAAATCGATGTTCAAAGTCAATCCAACGGATTTCCTTTAACATATACTTTTCACCCTCACTTTGCATTTCCCTTATAACTGAACGCACGCATACACCCCCACACAACACACTTGCATCATCCTTTTGACTTTTTTTTCCATATTACCTGTTTAAATATATATTTTCTTCATAACCTTAAGCATAAATCTCATAATCATCATATGGCTAATTTCATTTCCTTGTTTCACCTGCATTGCTCTGCAAACTACTGTACCCGTCATTATGTACATTTTTAAACAGGAATAAATCAGGAGGGTCGCAATCAATCAGACTGCAGACGATGATTGCAGAAGCTTTTGTTCACAGTTTAAGTGACATGTTTCAGATTTGCAACGTGATGAGAGAACAAGGGCACCTATTGGGCTTGTCTCTGGAAAAAAAAGATAAAAATTAAAAGTTACATTAATTTGTTATTGGAAAAATGCACCTAGTTCCTGGCCACCAGGGGGCATCATAAAAACAAAACAACAAACACTATGACATATGAACCTTATATGGTTAATAATTATGCTAAGGTGAGTATCTGAGATGGCTGTGAGATCCAGTGAGACCTGGGAGGTTGTTTTGATTTTACATGGCGGAACCTCGCTGCTAGATCAGAGGAAACTTCAAATCGGCCTTCATCAAGTTATTTATTAAATACCAGCATATTCAGCCCAGCTGTTACAGTCTGGCACTGTCGCAGTCACCACAATGGAGCATCTCCAGGCATTTATTGATAACTACGACTACCAGTGCGCCATGGAGTCTTGAATTGAATTGAAAAAAGAAACAATGACCTCAATAGGTGTACCACACTACCCTCAGGACAACCCCCTTCACACTTTCACGCCACTTTTCCCTTTCACCTAACCTCTAAACCCCTCACTGCACAGAAGACTCTCACTACACATCCTGCACTCCTCCACCATTTCTTCTTCCTCTTCTTCACATCTATGCCCCTCACTCATCCACCCGCATCCTCCAGACACACACTCTTCCCCATTTTTAAGTAGATTCTGCTGCACTCATCCCTTATCAATACACATACATTTATAAATCTGCTGCAGTATTTACTCATTAAACACAACATTTCATACACTGACCACAACAGAAACCCTTATAATAACACATATTCACACACAATGGCTGCTCACATTGTTAATAAATGTCATGGATAACTTTGTATTCTGGAATCTGCACGCACACGCACACATGCACACACACACAAAACTAAAATACTGTATCTTTACAAGCGAGTCATCAGCTAAGTAGGTGAGCCTTATTGAGTGTTAGCTACTTGTGATGTTTAGCTAATCAGCGAATGAAGATGGTGAACTAGTATCTCTGCTGGCTCATCGTTAGCTACGTAGTTGAGCATCACAATGCTCTACTAGTTCTAATCTTTACTAGGAACCAACTACCTAACGAAGACAGTACACGATGTTATTTCTATAGTGCCAAATATAACATAGTTATTTTTAAGGCACTTTCACATAAAAAAAAAAAAACCAAACAAATCCACGGGCAGAGGAGACCGTGGAAAAGGAAAACTTTCTGTAGAACCAAACTCAGAGGAGGAGATTTTCTGCTTTTCCACTTGAGGTCAGGCGATAAAAGGAGAGAAAAGTACAGGTCAGACAGGAGTCCAATGCACTAATGTATTCCTCCAAGATTATACAGTAACTTAATAATACTACTTTAGAAATCAATTTCACTTGATATCTGGCAAATGATCCATGAAATAAAAATGTGGCCTCATATGTCATATAAGTATTTTTTCTTATATATCGTTTCCTGTTGTGTAACAGTAGTGCATGCTATTTTACACTTTGCATTAGTCTTAAGATATCTCAAACTATATTGTTGAGATGAATACCAAACTCTTGTAAAATCCATTTCCTCCAACCAGAAACTCGAGTGTTGCCTCATGATCCTGCAGTAAGAGCGTGAACACAATACGTGCTTTGTTTCCTGCAGCGTTAGCACAGCTAGCACCAAGGCTGATAAAAAAAAAAAAATGTATTTATTTATTTTAAATGCACTGTGCTTTAACAGGAGGCTACAGTTTGGTTAATTTACACCAACGAGGAGTGTAGCACAGCCGGGGGGCGGGGGGTCTATTTCTGCATTTTTCATGCATTCAAGGTCACACTGTCTTTGTTCAAATATGACTTCTTTGAGATGACCTCGGTGCTCCATCTGGTGATGCATTGTGTCGACCGGCATGTGCATAGCATTATGCTAATGATTCCCTCGTGACATCAGAGGACCACGGTCAGGTGCCCGGCTCATCTCCTGCAGGAAGGACGCCGCCAACACAGGCAGCCGTCACCACCAAGGTGGATTCTACTATATCCTTTCACCCTCCGCTGAGGCAGAGAGCGCTATAAATCATCAGGCAACACAGTGAGGCTCATCTCTGCTCGGGTAGCCTTGAGTTACAGTCACACTCCTTTACTGTATTTATCTCAGGGGATCAACACGGATCAGCGGGAAATAAACGGAGGTGTTGGGATGCCTGCAAGGAGCCCTGGAGGGATTTTTTCTTCATCACAACATAAGGTCACTTTAGGATGAAATCATACAGAGGGGGTTGGAAAGAGATTGTATTTTTAAAGGAAACAATGTCATTATAAACCATTTACGATCTTTCTGATGTTTCCGTGTAAACCGACATCGTTCGAGAAACGTTGCCTTGCAAATGTGAAACTTTTCCGAAAAGACAATGTAGAAGCAAAATGTTTTCACATGAAACATTGTTCATGTAAAAGAGGGTCAAGATGAAATTTATAAAGTTTAATCATAATGCAGCTATTATGTGTATTAAATGGGGCTGCTGTTTGTATCCATCCTGTATGGAAAGTTACTAGAACGGCAGTGCAGTGTGGTCCAAAATGGCGGGGTGGGTGGTGCTCAGAGATCCTCGGAGGGTTGTAGATGTGTTCTGTTTTGGTGCAAATGGCCATCCCACGAGCCCCCAGAGGCTCCACACATTCCTGCTGCTGCTGCTAACCCACCCGGCTAGCACTCAGCCGCCACTGCTGGCTAATGTACTGCTTCCGGGGGGG
>OMNM01012592.1:5343-20729 GCA_900302745.1 Parablennius parvicornis | reverse complement strand
AAAAAAAAAAAAAAAAAAAAAAAAAAAAAAAGCAAGAAAACTTCTCCTTCAGGAAATAAAAACAAAAATAACATTCCAACCCTGGTAGAATTAGAATACCATTTTTCACATCACTTGTTAGAAATGTCAATCTGAGCAGACTAACATTTCTAGATGCATTAACAACATTTAAATGGACTCAACTGAGGATGTTGGAAAATGGAATAATTTGACAAAGTGCATCTGTTTGAGAGATAAATCATCATTGCATATATGAGAAACACTGTAACAACCATTTGGTGGCTGCAAAAGAATAAGAGCAAGTTCTGATGTCTCCAAGGACATTGTTGGCTTGAGCTGGAGGATGAAAGTAAGAGAGTTATAAACAAACATGTAGATATGGAGTAAAAGTGAAGTGAGTTCACCAGATTCCTGCAAGCTGCTCCTCTTCTTCCTTTGAGGGTAACGTAGACACGACTAGCAAAACACAAATAACCTAATCTTCTTAAGACAGATTTACAGACAGAGCTCTTTTTTTTGTTTTTCTGTCAGTTTAGTTTCATCACCAACCTGACTTTCAAATTAATTTGTATGCTGTGTGTGTTTTCATTGAACCAGAAAAGGCATGACATAATTTCTGCACAAGCTGTGGGGCTAAAATATGAGACAAACAAAAAGCTTTCGATCACCAGACATCTCTTGAAGTCTGTGAGAAAATTTTTTTTTAAATAAATAGCAGTCATTTCCATCTATTCAGATAATTTAAATACATTTTCAAATTATGGTAAACGTGGTTAGCACTCTCGCCTCACAGTGAGAAAGTTAAGGGTTCAAATGCTGGCTGGGCCTTTCTGTGTGGCGTTTGCATGTTCTTCCCAATGATGTGAATGTGAGTGTGTGGTTGCCTGACTCTCTGTGTTTGCCCTGCGGACTGGTGACCTGTCCAGGAGGATCCTGCCCTCAGTCATGGTGGGCTGGGATTGGCTCCAGCACACTCCAACCCTAAACAGAATAAGACTGTATAGAAAGTGGATGGTTTAACATTTCTTTAACGAAAAAAACAGGGAGACCGCTTATTTTTTATCAGTTTTTGAAATTTGGTGACAAAGGGGTAGAACCTAATTCAGCCCCCCAGAATGATGATTTTGTGAACACACGCAATCACACCTGTATAGTGCAGGATAGGAAAACATGCTAAATCAGCCCATGGTTATCATTTTATTTATATTGATGATGTTCCTGAAACAATATCATTGAGTTGTGAGGTGATGAAAAATGTGTGAATGACACTGCGGGCTCTGGTAGAAGCAAAAGCTACACTGTAAATTGCATAACTATTGAAATTTATAGTGTGGCATAATTTGAAAAACTAAAATGTATCTTGAAAAATGAGACTGTCACTGGTTATAAATGTCAAAGTTGAGGAATAACAGTCTCCAAAATGGATGGTTAAAATGTGATGTTGGTTATCTTTTCATTCTCTGCCTGCTCACATGTAGTAAAGTGACGGCTTACTTAGTTTTCCAAGAGATGATCGTCCACTTTCTGTGTTTTCACTGCTCATTCTGTTTATTCACAGTCCCATAGGAAGTGAGTGGACCTGCTCTCAGCCAATCAGATCAGCGGATGAAGCTCCGACAACAAACAAAAGATCGAGGCTAGCCGAGCTCATTATACTTTGTCCCACCGTCTGGCCAAACGCTTCTACTTACTTTTCCTCTCTGCGCCGACCGGCTCGTCTGCCTTTCAGCTACTTCCCTACATCCAGTGCGACGAATAGCGTCTCCGCTAGTGTCTCTATTTATGGATTTGTGTCAGCTAATGTCAACCTGAGCCATTTCACCGAGCGCTTCGCCTTCGCTGGCCGAGCTAAGCGTGTTAGCAGCCAGGCTAGCCGCTCGGGTAAACCAGCGCTGGCTGCTTCTCAGCCAGTTAGCCTAGCCTGCTAGTTAGCTTCGCTAAACTCCCCTAAAAAAACCTCAGACACTGACGGACACCAGTGGATTTGGCTTGTTGTTGACAAGCCACCCCAAACTCCCCCTAAAAAACTTGTGTCGTTCGTCATGTCTGGACAGTCGTCGGGCTGCGGGTTTCTGATGTCGGTTGTTGTCCACGGAGACTCGGCTCTGAACGAGCAGGAAAAGGATCTCAACCAGCGACTCCGACGGCTCTATCCAGCCGTTAATGAAAACGAGACACCGCTCCCTCGGTCCTGGAGCCCGAAGGACAAGTTCAGCTACATCGGGCTGTCTCAGAACAACCTTCGTGTTCACTATAAAGGTATGACAAACACTCGCACTCGAGTTTGGTTCACTTCTGTTGGCCAATGCTAGCGTTAGCCTAGCTCAATGGCCAGCGGATCAAAGCCAGCTGCCGTTGTGGCTAAAAACAAAGTAGGCTAGGCTAGTCGCTTCATCAACAACAAGGCAGAGGACATCTTGCAACCCGACCAGCTGGCGAGGTGTATCCACAGCCAAAATTGACCTACTAGCTTGTTAGCTCCTCTTACTCCCGTGATATACTGTTTTTCTGTCCCCCCCCCCTCCCCCAGTACAGCGAGCTGTTTACCCGAAACCTTCAGACAACTACATGTCAAGCTACTCCTTCCAAATATATCGATTCGTACATGATAGTTTTGAAAATGAAGTAAAACTGGCTGACTTGACTCGATTTGATTCACCAAATTACACCGTGTAACGTTAGCCCCCAAAAAGGACTGAGGTTAGATCAACCTTCGGGTAGGCTAATGTAGCATTATTAAGCAGTTTAATAGAAGAAAAGACGCGAATACCACAATTAACTACTCGTAGAATTGGGATTTCAGTGAAGTAGCTATTGATGGCAGGAGAAATAAAGATAGTTGGTAGCAGTTTAGGTTTGAATATTTTGTGTCTTTTCTGACGATCAGGTTGGAAATAGAGGGATTTTGGTGTGGAGGCCTTCTAGAAAAAGCGATTGTTAAAAAAAGGTGTCACTGTGCTTCCTGGGTGTGTTCTATTATTCTGGGTCTGACCGGCCCTCTGCACTCTTCTCCTTGTTGCAACTACAATGTTCATGCACTCTTCTCCTTGTTGCAACTACAGTGTTCAGTTTTTGTACTTAACATTCAAATAAATCTGGCCCAGTTGAGTCTGCAGATGCATTTTGAACTTTTAACAATCACAGCCTACTAAAACAAGATTCACTCTTACCACGCCAGTTTTAAGCTAAATGTAAATGATGAAGGTTTAGCTATAGTGTCTTTGTACTTAACCAGTCTGACTCAGATAGTCATCTAGGTAATATAGGCTTTTTCTTCCTAGTATCAGATGGTAATTGATGATCCTGAAAAGAATAATCCATTGTTAATATGCTCAATTTAATCATCACCCTGGTTCAAAATCAAAAGCTTTTAATGTAAAGATATGTGTTACTAATGGAGCTACTCTCTGTACATTGAGCATATTAATCAGCATATTAAAGTACAAAGCTGAGCAGTAGTTGAAGGTAGATGGATGCTAATATATACTTTGTTTTTTAACCCTATCATACAAATAAAGAAATTTAATAAAACTGAATTTGAATATTGATCAGACATTGCATTAATCAGTTGATTTATACACAAAATTAAGCGTACCTAATGATAATCGATCTTTTTGGATACAAATTTGTCATAACCAAGTTCCATGTATTAAGAAGCTAGGATTGTTTTAAGTCTCTCTACAGCAGTGTTATTTAAGTTGGATTTAAATAGGATATTCAATATAAAATATTTGATCCTTCTATTGAGATGACTCATTTTACTTTTGATTGGTGGGTTTATCTCATACACACTTTGTAAAGCTGCACCTCAAGCCTGGACTCCTGACTTTCAGTTTCAGACCAATATCACTACTTAAATGTATTCTGTCATAATTTGTTGTAGATTAAGCACCTTCCTTGTATTTAAATCTGTAAGGATTTCTTTCCACCTGGGAAGAAACATTGTTCTGTTTCTTTGTGACTGTTTTGTATTACTCACCAATCATACTTGAATTTAGATATTTGTTGATAATACAAGCCCTATTGTTCACATATTGTCGCTGACATACTGTTGTCGGGTAACATTCATACAGGTCTGATACATGACTCCGGATAATGCTGGTAACGGCTTTAAGCTGCACAAGCTCATGTTGGTTTTAAGGTCTGACTAGATGAACCTGGAGGACAAAATCAAAGCAGTTCTATGCATTTTTTAAAGGAGTTAGTCCTGTCTTTCTTTTTTTTTTTAAATTCAACAACATTTTTTAAAATGGAAAATAAGTCGTTATCTGCTTTTACCAAACTCATCAAGGAGATAAGCCATATTACACATAACTTATTGGAGTAAAATCTGACAAATGACTGTGAAATATATTTAAATGTATAAGATTTTATTGTTTTTCATGATTTGCCAGAGGATTGTCTTCTATGTCAAGTGTCTCTGCAGAGTCTTTATGATTCAACATTTTTGTGTGAATTACCTGTAATAGTGTTCTTTAAGTAAAAGGAATTAACTGCTTAGTATGAGGGCTGTTCCCTTTTTGATTTTATAAGTTTAACAGAATCTCCTCGTTGCTTTATTTGTATAATCTACTTTTAAGTATTGAATATCAAAGTTGCATACAAGGTCATCAGCGTAAGGCGCTGGATGGATGTCTCGCTCTGTCCTCATGCTCAGCACTTTTCTCCCATTTCTGATGATATAAAGATCCATAATCTTTGGTACTTATCACTCTCGCTCTCTCTCTCTCTCTCTCTCTCTCTCTCTCTCTCTCTCTCTCTCTCTTTTGTTTTTCCCTCCACTCTACGTCAAGGTCATGGCAAAACCCCTAAAGATGCGGCATCTGTACGGGCCACACACCCCATACCAGCTGCCTGTGGCGTGTACTACTTTGAAGTGAAGATCATCAGTAAAGGCCGAGATGGGTAAGAGCACAGCACAAAGCTTCAGTCCCAGAACAACCTCGATAAACTTCACCGCTCGGTAACGGAGGATGTTTCAGAGGGCAGTTTAGCCGATGACTCCATTGTACAAGTGTGCTGTATAATGTATTTTATATAATTAAATTGATTGGCTGCATAGTAATTGTCCCCAGTTGTTGGATTGAGCTAAGTCTTCATGAGTATAAGGGTTTTGGGTTGGGATCCAACATAAAAAAAAAAAACCTAGCCTAGCCTACAGTTTCATCTGCAGTAACTTGCTGTGGCTGCAAAAAAAAAAGCATCTAAATGGATCATTGCCATGATTGCATGTGATCATGTTGATGTGTCAGTGTAAACATTCAAATTGACATCAATGGCCCTGATCACAAACACACACTATAATTAAAACCCCTGAAGGTGTAAAGAAAACCAGGAAGAACTACTGGAGCTTTTTTTTCTGGTGCGTCATAATTGTAATCCTCAGGGAGACCGTTGCAGTCATCAATCATAGAAATAGCCTTCAAACTCACTTATCATTACTAACGAGATGCTCGTGTTTTTCTTGAGCTGGTGGTGTATTGAAAGTTTAAAGTCCAAGGAACGGATGACTCTAATCTGGATTTACATGTGCTGTAATCCGCCAGCGTTTTGAATCTTATTGTGGTTGCATGTTATTTGGTACTGTGTATCATGATGTCACCAGCAGTGTTCACTACTATTATTTTTGTTCTGTTTATTGTCCGATCGCTCCACGTGACACAGCTTGTCTTTCAGAGAAAACTGTTTTTCCCCACAGTTGTAACCTACTGGAGTTTTAAATATTCTTCATTGTCTGATGAATAGGATGCTTTTTATATTCCAAGCTGGTTAGGACCACTACGTTCAAAGCTGATTTAAGATTTTTTTTTCTTTATTAATAACTCTGGTATTCCAAATTGCAGATCACTATCATTGAAATTATATCTATCATGCTTGGTCAAATTTAGTATAACTAGCCTATTTGTTTGGAAACCTTTCTCACATGACCAGACTACAAAGTTGAGTAATCTTAGGCACACATCACATCTTCATGGGGCTTGAGGCCAAATCATAATCCAATTCATAGAGTTTGATTTTTTTAAAAGGCCTCATTTTATGATGAAAGAGTCACAAGTTGCTTGTCTTTAATCAGTTGACCCTCCTTGACAAAAGATGATGCATTGTTTGTTCATAGATTGTTTAACTTTTATTTGGCCTTGATATGCCAGCCTGTGTCAAATGAAAAGCTGCGCATGTGTGGTGAAGTAAACAAAAGTAGAGAACTTCAACCTGTCAACAGTTGTGCCACAAAATACTAAATTTACTTTAGTTAAAATGGAAGAGTTCATGTAACGGCGGCGCAGATTGACACTCTTCAAAAGCTGATATTGTACGCTTGATAGATTGGAGACATTGTAACATGAAATGTGATCAAGGTTTCTTTTTTTTTATTCATCCACAGGTACATGGGCATCGGCCTCTCAGCTCAGGGTGTGAACATGAACAGACTCCCTGGTAAGACGACTCAATATTTGATCACTTTACAATGTTTGTTGGCGCTTGCCTTTGGGTGTGGTGAGAAGAATTTGTCTGCCGGCGTCTGACACAGTCTGCATCTTCTGTGTGTCATCGCAACTCTTTTGTATGGTATGTTTGAGAGGGTCATTTTGTCAGTGAGACGATTACAATCGGGTATTATCAAGGTTGGGACAAACTTATACCTGTGATTTAATGCAAGTCATTGTAAGTTTAAATACATGATTTCTGCAGGTTTCATTTTCAGAAATGGAAAAAAATATTGTGGTTTGATTGAAACAATAAACAATCCTATGTTTTACCATTTTAACCATTGATTGATTTTTCTAAATGACATTACATATTGTACTTACAAGTCTGTAACTTGTTTATGCTACTACCTAATTGAATGATATATATGAAGTAAATAAAACATAAAATAGACTAAAATGAAAACAATGTGGCATCAGTAAATTTAGTTTTCAACATGATGCCTTCAACCAGAGATCTGAGCTGAATACTGTATTTGTCTGAATAGAAGTCCATATTTTCTTTTGAAATTGGTCTGAAAAAGTAGGCTCATCTTACATTTTTAGTTTAATATTTATCTTTAGTTGAGTTCTGTAAACAACTGCAGGGGCGGCATCAGAAATGAGAGGACGTTTTTGGTGTTGGATATTGTCCTTGAACCCCTGACTGAGCCGGCTAAATGTCAGGTACATGCAATGAACTTGGTGATCGTCCTGGCGGGGTGACAAGCCAGCGACGGGGACTGGATGTTGTTGCGTAAAGGCTTTAAAATGCTGCGTCCCAGATGGATTCGATGGCATCAAGGATGACGCGATATTGGTACTTTGGGAGGAGCAGGAAGAACCGGAGCATGAGAGAAAAGATGCGAGTGAAACCAGCGTTGCAGCAGATCTGTCCAAGGAAACTGTAGACTGATGATGAAGCTGTATTTAACACCTGAGAGGTTCAGCATAGTGTGTGCGTGCGTTTTGATATTGACTTTCAAATTCGAAGTCCGTTTTGATTCTTGATGTACATCGGTAATAGGTTGTCGGTACCTTTCTGAAGAAAATTGGTCATTACACTCACCCAAACATGTATTTTCAGCATTTAAATTTCGTGGACCATCCCCCCCGGTTTGTTGACAATCTCAGCATCACGGAAACTCCCGAAGATTCCCGGGGCATCGTGTGTACAAGATCCCGTTTGTACACTCGATCTTGCGCGTTCTCAATTTACAACTGGAGAAACCATCGACTATCAGTTTCACAACATTTAAGACTTTTCTGGTGGCCTGAATATTCTTTTTTTGGCGGTTTTGCGGTTTGCTTGTAAACGTATCAGCTTCTGTGTCATTTAAGAAATTTGAGGAAAAGAGTGGTCATGGCTTTGTTTTCGTGTGTCGGTTTATTAGATGTGCAGGAGTTTTTTTATGGAAAGTATATTTTCAGGATTTTTGTTCTGATTAAATAACTAAGCTTATAGTTTTTATACATCACTGCAGGTTAGAATTGTGCTTAAAAACTTCTTTGTCGATTGCACTGCGCTAATTCATCATCTCCATGTGAATGATGGGGACTTCATGTTGAAAAGAAGCTACAAACACAAGCTAATAGTCAATAAATGTTCATCTCTTCATTAAAATTTCCTGAATGGCCTGTTAAGGTTTGGTGCTCTTACAATTACAATTCTCTAATATTAGGATATAACAGAGACAAAAAAAAATCTAAACTGCCATTCACAGATTCTATTTCCTCCTCTGTGGCTGCGTGTCCCTTACCATGACAGGGTGGCATCACAGTGTGGAAAGACGTCATCACTGCTTCTTATTTTAAAGGTTATCAGGCCAAACAGGAGCGGTGACACTCCTCTACGTGTTTCGGAACTGGACCCACCCAGGAGCTCCACTCTCCTCATGTAAAGATAACAAGAGGCCGCAAGTAAACTGCAGACTCTTGATAGATGCTAATGAAAATTCACTAATTGGGAAGAACTGTTGCCAGACCGCTGCAGAGCTGAGCGCCGCGTGCCAGTGATGAATGTGGCAATGGCAGGATTGATTCTGAAAACTCAGCAGTAACTCACCGGATCCTGCCACTTTGGTTTTTAACGTTAAAATGGCCCCGAAGGCTGTTGATGGTGCAGTAGAGGCCTTCTCTCAATGAAACAAATGTTGATTGAAGGTATGTTAAGGCTCCAGTTAAAACAAAATAATCAAGAGACATCTAATGATTTTTAAAGCACACTTCAGTTTTAGAAGCAACTTATCATGCTTGTTTATTAAATCAAATAGCCCAGCCAAGATTTACATAGCAAAAGAATATTGATCAAGAAATGGAAATAATGTGAATCAACGGCTAAAGTTAAAAGTAGTATTAAAAGCAAATAAAACAAATTAGATTCTGGGAGGATATCCAGCTTTCTGACAAAATCGATTGTCATTTCATTGAAACGTCAGCAAGCTTTTTTAAGCAATTGAAAGGACTCTTTTTTTTTTTTTTTTTTTTCTCCCCAATTGCTCACTGTATTTTAGGAAGCTGAAACGTTTGAGGTTTTGCTTGAAATTAAAATTGATACTGCCACAAAAGGGAAGATCGATGGATATATCTAAAACTTATTAGTTAAAAAACAAAATCCTTTTCAACTTGTTTTGCTTTTCATCACATTCCTTGTCCTTTGTCGTTGTAGTTGGACTTGAAGAGATAAAACCAATTACTTTAGAATTTGGGTTTCCTAAGAACTCTGCAGAAGGCAGCTCAGACATCATCGCTAGAGAAAACATCACATTAATAGGTTTCAGAGAGCTTTTGTCTTGATAGAATTGTGGATTGAAGCGATTGAACCTGGACTTTAGTTTTTATTGTACTTCCATGCTGCAATGACATTTTTAATAATTAGTTGGAGGAGCTGAAGCACTTACCTTCCTGAGCAGTCAAAATTTTTTGGAACATCATAATTGTTTGAGTTTGAAAGTTTTTCACTTAAGTTGTACTGACAAAGGCAGAGTGGTGTCTATAGTGCCGTCTTTGCTTCTCGACACCATTTTTCTTCACGCCTCTGTTGTCTTGTGTTTTTCTAATCTTTTCACCGCTCAACCCTCACGGTCGTACGCTGTCGTTCACGTCTCTTAGGCTGGGACAAACACTCATATGGTTACCACGGAGACGACGGGCACTCCTTCTGCTCATCTGGCACTGGCCAACCGTACGGACCTACGTTTACAACAGGCGATGTGATTGGCTGCTGCGTCAACCTCATCAACAACACTTGTTTCTACACAAAGAACGGCCACAGCTTAGGTAAGCGCCTCTGATACGCAAATAAAGTTACAATGCACGTAGTCTACAGCAGGAATGTTAAACTTTGATCTCTATAGGGGACGGAAATTAAAAATGTGCCGAATTGGGACTGAGCTTCTACATGTACGATAAGAGTTTTGCAGAATTATAGTAGCTCATTTAAAGAAAAGGGTTACTTGAAGCTCTGATTCTATTAAAAAGCTTGTATTTGAATTTTTATCCTGAAATAAACTCAGTCATGCAGTAATTTGGAATAATCTCCTTAAAGCAGATTATTCCACCACCATCTTACCATTACCCATGAAACCCAATAATTTAGTCATTTTGGGACACTGGCTGTTTAGTCACATTGTAGGAGGTTTCTGTGTCTTAAGATAAGAGAAAAAAACAAAATCAACAGGATATACATTCTGTTCATCACGTAATGTACACAGAGGCATATTGTGGACTCATTTACGGGTTCTTTCATATTTCCTGTATAGCTTAACCCCGGGTCTGCCTCAAAGAAAGTCTGATCTGACAAAAAAAAAAAAATGTCATACTTAATCAATAAAGACCTTAAGTTCAAGGTGGCATGTTGGGCTCTTGTTGGTATCATGCTCTGACATAACGGGTCATCCTCAGGTGCAGCCCTCTCTGTCTCACCCACAAGCAGAACTGTCAGACGCAAAGTGCAATTTACTGAATAAGAATAAAGAGATTTTCCAACAGATTTTACAGGCTGAAGCAAATGAAGAGTGTCGACAGAGCTGCTACTTGGTCTCAAGCTAAGTTGCCGGTGACAGGGCGACACTTAATATAGATTTATCTCGCTATGACTTTTTTTGTTTTGTTACAATAATGAATGAAGTTCCTGCCAAAATGTGATATTTACCCAATAACCACACTATATGTAAAGAGACTGTCCCCTGGTGTGAATATTGATAGAAATGATTCCTTGCCTTGATTCTTATGTATTTTTGTTCTCTTTGTCTGTAGGTATTGCCTTCACAGACTTACCAGTAAGTAACTGCATTTTTCCCACTGTTGTTTCAGCTTTCAATTAGTCACATCAGCTGTACAGGGACAGCATCATTGAACCATCCTCATTCCTTGAATAGGCCAAACTAATACATCAATCTGCTCACAAATAACAAATGCGAACACCCCCTTGGATTTGAAAGCATCGATGGTCAGTGTCTGTATAACGTGTAATTTGTAGGACCTTTTTGTCATCTTCACCTGTCTGACCCCCATCAGTGAAGGTCGATGCTTTCCCATTACATGTTTTCAAACCTTTTTTTTAGAAGGTAAGATATAATGTCTTACCATTACACAAAACAATAGATAGTTGTCCTTCTGAGATGTGTTGCTACCAAATGAATTTAAGACGTGCATTAAAAAGCTTGAAAATTGATGACCAGACAACTGGAGGGGCAGTGACAACACTGCTGAGGAGGCTTGGTTTGGTTTCAGAAAAACACTAAAAGGAGTCCACACTTGCAGAAGTTCTTCTCTTTGAACATGTTCACTATGAAATGCATGTCAAAGAATAAAAGGCAACCACGTGTAAGCATAATCCAAAAAAAATCCTGGACTGGAAGATCTGGTTTGTTCTGTTTCATCATTGAACAAGGATAACGGCCTTAACAACTTGAGAAATTAATATTGGTAAAATACATTGTCATCTCTGTTTTTATCACGTCACACAGCGCAAGCTGTAAATACTTAACAGAATATCACAATTGTCACATTGTAGTTGGCTTTATTACATGATCAATTCTCACACAAAATAATACTGACTTTCTATGGAAATCGTGTTTTATATTAAACAAGTTGAAATGTGAGGGTAAACACCTCCTGCTTGCTCGGCCAGCTGTTTAAGGGACAAGAACACGAGAGTCTTAACCACAACAACAATCCATTGAGCAGCAAAACAGACTTGGCAGTGAGCCAGACATTCATGTTCCTCCAGAGTTGCGCTGTGAAGTGCGTCACCTCAAGCACAGCTGACCTTTCTGGTTATTCGACCATGACAAAGACGACACACACATACACACACAGCTTTGTGCAACTGTCTTTATAGGGACTACAAGTATATTTATTCCTTTTTCTTTCACCTAAAGTTTATTCCTAATTTAAATAAGTTTTGTTGCTCTGAAATATCATTAGCTTTTATTCCACAGCTAAGCCCTTTCGTCTTTTCTTCGTAACACTGCCTCTGAACCTTAATTCCTGCCCTACTTCATTGTATGGGAACTGAATCATTGCATTGTGGAAGGAGGATTTTGAAATATCTGTTTGTGGACACTTGTGCTAATCTGAGCACAGGGCAGTTCTAAGGCCTCTTTTCAGACCACGTTTGGACCATTCTGTTAACGTAGTTCCATCAGTGCACCCTTACATCAGTCATCACTCATTCGTCTGTTTATCTTCTCACCCTGTCATTGCTGACGTCGTCATCAGCTGGGACTAAAAAAAAAAAGAAAAAAAGAACCCCAGACACTTCTCTTCCAGTATCTCGCCACAGAACTGAAACGCTCGTAACCTTTTGACATTGTCATACAACATGTCAACAACTTGCACAATAACATAGCAGGTCACTCAATTGTGTCACATTCGTCTTCCTAGTTTTCCTTTTTGAAATGTAGCTCCCTGCATGTGTGTCTGAATACATTTATAATCTCCATCATAAAGATAGGCGATTGAATTAATTGTAATTTAAGAAAATATATTTATATTACGAACTAATTGTAACTTAACAGTGGATATACAGTTGACTTAAATTTACTGCATCTTGGTTGCCATACAACCCTGGTGATTCCCGAAAGCTTTTTAAAAAACACAAAAGTACACACAACTTTACCTTTGACCCAGATCGGAGTGTGTTTTTCCCCCAGTGATCCTGATAAGTCAATGAGAGGTTTGTAGATAAGTTGGAGCCACAGTATCGAGTCTAGAAGAAGGCATCCACCAGTGAAAGACGAGAGGTTGTTGAGATTTGACTTTGACTCATGAGGCTGTCAGCAGATCGCATCAAGACAATAGCAGAGCAGCAACATAAGTAGGGACATAAAAAAAAAAAAATGTTTCCTTGTCTTGCTAACGTAGTTAATCGTTTTAATGTTTTCACTAAAAAGAGCATTGTATGTTCTGTCTTCAGCACGTAAAACCACCATATTTGCATTTAACTTGACTGTACTTATGTAGCTGTAAACCAGCCTATTGAACACTTGATCTTTGTGTAAGTGAGGAAAGTGCAGTAATAGTGTTACCTTAAAATAATAGATTGTAAGGTGGAACAAATTGATTTAGAGTCTAGGATTTTAGTAGCTAATAATACACTCACCAAGTCATTAGCTGACATCAGTCAGGGTGAGAGATGCCTTCAGGTCTAATGGTGCATTAGAAAGTCTGGCTTTTTTAGTAAAAGGTGCCATAATGGTCTGCAGATCTGCGATTTTGTTCTTGAAAAGTGTTGTTGGCGAGTACAATACATTTTTAATGAAGTAATCAGAGATAGAAGCTTATTTCTTGAGAATCTCTGTTTTCCTGTTTGCTCCCATTATTTCCTGTTTAGATTTACTGTCCAGATTACATTCCAAGCTTGGTTTCCTCTATTGCCTTCTTTAACTCTGCCTCTCTGAATTTTCCTGCAGCCAAACTTGTACCCGACCGTGGGCCTTCAGACTCCAGGGGAAGTGGTTGATGCAAACTTCGGCCAACACCCATTCGTCTTCGACATTGAGGATTACATGCGAGAGTGGAGGACGAAGATTCAGGCCCAAATTGACCGCTTCCCCATCGGAGAGCGCGAGGGCGAGTGGCAGTCAATGATCCAGAAGTAAGAAGATTTGGGAAACAGAATTATTCCTGTTAGAAGCTGTATATGCTAAATGCACATGGTGGGGTTTGGATCTGAATTTTTCATCTGACTGATTATTAGTTTGAGCCAACTTTCAGACATCCGATCAATCAACACTTGTATATTATTTTGCTTTTATCTACAGCAGATTTCCTGTGTCTCCCTTCGTATTCTTCTTTATTTTACGAAGTAAGAGTTCAGGGTTCATCTTGTACATACTGAATTTGAGCACAAGAAATATTGGAGGTGCTGAGTATTATAGGCAGGATGTGAACATTAGGAGGATCAACACCCAGATGGATGACGACTTCATCAAAGAGCCGGACCCACGATCCACAAATAAAAGCCGTAGAACTGGGTTTTTCTTTATGCCATGCCCTGATGGGATTAGCTCTCTGTTGCTATGATTACTTGTCCTGAATGGATTTAATCTCCATTTGATGGGGGATTTGGAGTTGGGGTGGGGGGGGTGAAAGGAGCCATCGCCTCTATATGGAAGAGTCTCCTCACAGCTTGAGATGAAAACAGGAAGTCTTTTAAAGCTCACACCAGAGCGATTAAAACCTGATGGTCTCTTTTTAAATAAAATGAATATGTGATCGGGTGGCGAAAGGTTTCCAACTGAATTTTCTATATACAGCATTTACACCACTTCAGGAGTCGAGACTAAAAAGAGAAAACACTGCTCTTGTTTTATAAAGTAACAATAAAGATGGTAGGGTGTCATCCCTGCTAATCTGCTAATCCCAAACAGTGGTGCGCACATTCAGAAACTCCAATCAGCCTTTGTGAACTCTTTTAGTTTTCGACATGATTTCAAGATGAAATAACTTTGTATTTCCAAAGATAACTGTTCTTATTTATGAACTCAAGGACTCTGATGAAGATGATTGTCAAAGGTCAATTTTTTTCCACCCCCGAAGTAATATTTGTTCATTTTTGGCTGAAGCGGTTAAACTATTTAATGTGAATGAAGTAGCTTTTTAACCTTTGCTCCTGTCGCTCTGTCATTTTCAGCAGCCTTATTTATGCAACCGCCAGTCTTAAAGTTAAAGCACTTCAGTGTGAGCTTAGTATAATGTTCTCATCCAAATTTGTTTGGGCATGACCGTTTTAATTCCAACTGCGTTGGTTTCAATTTGACTCTACAAACAAATCATTTGTTTACATTCTTCTGGTCTCTAAAGTATGGCTTAAGCAGGTCTTGTCATTGGTGGGGGGAAAAAGAAAAACAAAGCTATAGATTTTGGATTATGATGTAGTTTGTATGCAAATCTATGCTAGCTGTTTTCTCTCGTTACCAGAAATATTCAACCAATATTTATTTGTTACCCGTGTTTTTGCATAATTGGATGCATGCCTTATGAAATACGTTTCTTTGTCCAATAAAATCAAAACAAGACCCACAAATGAAATGTTTTAAATTCTGCTTTTGTGTGATGAGTATATGACCAGATGAGATTGTAATTGGATGTAAATTTGACCTCTTACAAGCTGTTGTGTTTCTTGTCTTATTAGAATGGTGGCTTCTTATTTGGTGCACCACAGTTACTGTGCCACAGCTGAAGCCTTTGCCAAATCCACTGATCAGGCTGTGCATGAGGAGCTGGCCTCTATCAAAAACCGACAGAGTGAGTTTGTCTGTGTGTGTGTGTGTGTGTGTGTGTGAACGTGTGTGCTCATGCTAGCCGCTAATCTTTGAAGGTTTGATACTGAAAAGTATTTTGTCGTCTGTCGTGATCCGCTGCTCTTGTGGGTTCACGTACGTTTGTATGAATTAATGCTGACGTGGCGAATTT
>OMNM01012588.1:5725-17236 GCA_900302745.1 Parablennius parvicornis | reverse complement strand
GGTACCCGGAGGCTGTGATGAACTCTACCCAGAGAGACATGCTCCTCTTGCGGCCGTCGCTGAGCTTGAGCACGGCGCAGCCCGGCAGGGAGCCGTCGTCCACAAAGTTGAACACTCCCATCTGATTCAGATAGAGCACAACCTCGAACTCGGTGGGCGAAATGACCTCCAGTCCCTCGAAGCGATTATCCATTTCACTGAGAGAGCTGATGAAGCGGGGCTCCTGCACCTCCACCTCCTTCAGGACATCCGACACCACCTTGCACACCTCCCGGATGGTCTTGGAGATAGCAGCCTTTCGAGACTGACATTTCTCGTTGTAGTATTTGTTGAGGTGATACACCAACTTTGCCTGCGCGGCTATCATATTCGGGCAGAGATCCGGGTTGTACACCGGAGTCTCGCAGTAAGCCGAGGGATCCAACGCGGCTGTTTGTACGGGAGCCAATTTTAGAGAAGAAAGAGAGCTATTTAAAAAGAAAAAAATCTGTATGTCTATTTATAAGACAACTATTTAAAGATGTGCGCGGAGCACATGCGTATTCAGCATATCACAACATTCGCAGCTGCATTGAAGTGATCGCTGCAAGTCCTCCAAATGTTAAGAATATCGTGATTAAAAGTCCATTTGGATCTTGTTCTGTAGCTGAAAAAAAGGTCCTTTTTGTTTTGTTTCTCTGATCGTGGTGTCGGTTTTGGAGTCCGCGTAATTGCGCACAGTGGAGTGTGCCGTCCTGACTCTGACGCCCGGTGTTGCTGTGTTTTACAACAGGAGACACACACACACAGACACACTCTTTATTATAAGGGAGGAGTTGAAACCAAGATGTCCAATGGCTGTTCAATGCGTCACCGCAGTTGATCGAAAACAAATTCATCCCCGGGTGTTATATACAAGTAAAGAGTAAAGGTAGTGGTAGTATGTCGAGGAGCGGAAGCACACCCTACGAATTTGGAGAGAAAACAAAATACAGTTTTACTGCGTTACCTTGCTTTTGATGGACTTTATCTTCAGCGGTTTTTTTTAAAAATCCGATTTGTTAAATCAAATATAAAACAGTAGGTGGGTGTAGATGTGGTTGGTATTGATAGATTTTCTTTTTTTTTCATATTTGGCACATCAGGCAAAATTAAAACCCAGGAGAAGTTATAGCTTTTTTAGAATATAATTTCTTATGTTTTGTTGCGTTTTGTTGTCGAATCCAAAAACTAATACAGAAATGCGCACGACTTTTTAATTAAAAAAAGATATTTTGAGTCAGTTTGATTATTGAGGTTGTGTGAGATTTTTCTCCTGGAAACTGGAAAAAAGCTTTTGTGATTTTTACAGTGTATTTAACATGTGATTATTTGTGTTATTTACATCAGAAGAGTTTAACGAGTAACGAGTTTGTGCGCAAAGGTTAGAGTTTGTTTATATTTTATTGACCGAAAATTATTTTAACGTATTGTAGTCTTTCAGTATTGTAATTTATTGGCATTATTAAAGACCCAAGGAGAAAATGGATGGATGGATACTACTTTTGAAAATGTATTTATTTCGTGATTAGAATTTTAAGCGTGTAATTCAGTTTAGTAATATATTCGAAATCATAGAATGTTTGATTAAAGAGATTATAATCTTGTAGGGAATACCCTTCTTTTTTAACGTTTTTGTAAAAAATCCCCATTATTTGAATAATTGTTTGTCTGTAATCAGCCTTAATTACTCAAATTATTCAAATAACGTAAACCATCTATTAGTGTTCGTTTTACAATCTTTTAGAAGTAGGCTAATAATAAAACTATCAATGCTTAGGTTTCATTTTTGAAAAAAAAAAAAAAAAAAAACTTAATAAGGCTATTCCAAACTGTAAAAATGAGTGTAGTTGATAGTTGCATGATTCCCAATAAAGGCATCTTGTGCTGTAAACCTTCTCTGGCTTTCGTTATTGCACTGGCACTCATTTAAAAGGTACAGTCGTAGGCTTTGAAGAGTACTTCAAAAAGATGACGCTGCACGGATCAGATAAGGAACACAAAGGCATTTACACTCATCTCTGCTCTAGTCGGTGCTGCATATGACCAGACATTATGGGGGCAAAGCGCTGCTCATCAGCTCCGGCTCGACGTGGAGGCGGTGGAGTGTGCCGGAAGGACCTTGATAGATAGGTGACTCCCATTATCCTCACAGCCTGTCATGAACACACTGCCAGTGGAGCTGCTTGGCAAGCGCCACTGATAATTTCACACTGTTACTAGGCAGAAAAAAAAAACAGAGATTGAGTAGTGTGTGTTATTTCAGAGATGTAGGTTGGATATTATCAAAGTTTGTTCTAAAATTAAGTTAAACGACTTTCTTAAGGTTAAAGTCTTATCGTGTTTATATCTGATTAAATTTCCCAAAGCAGCATTTAAAAATTTTTTTTTTGACATATTATTAAAGGATATGGTGGACATTATGGAAGGTTTTCGTGCGGTGAGAGGTAGCTGAAGGTCTTTTCCCTCCTCAGACTTTGATAGTCTTGCCCTCTTCCTCTCCCACTGTCTGCAGCTCAGCAGGTACTTGGTTTTTATTGAAACCAGACAAGCCTTACTTTGCAGGCTATCTTGCTCCAAGTTGAGATACCTCTGAATCCAGTTGCACCTCTGGAGTTTGTGCCCCGGCCTTTGGCCATCTCCATGCGTGATAGAAGGGGGGGATTTTCATTGAGATTATCACCTCCTAATCTAAAGCATGTGGCCGCGTGGATCTCACAGTAACTCAACCTGCTCGGCAGTCCCATGACTCCAGCAGTTGTCAGGTCCAGCCAATGGATGGTCCAATCATCTGAGCCATATCTTCACTATTTCAACCTTTGTTGTTTATTCCACCATCCCACGAGGCGATCGGAGGCCTTTCCATGTGATATATGGAGTAGTGATTCGGGTACAGGCCTATTTCTGACCCAGCAAAATGCATGCACGGTTGTGTAAATCAATACAATGACTTCTACTTCCCCTAATTTTGCACAAGCATGTGACCCTGTTTTGAAGGCCTCTTTGTTTCCACAGCATGCCTCTACACTTATTCATTTTCCCTCCGCCATTTTTTTTGTCCCTTTCTTCTTCCAAGACTGATAGTCCTGCTAACATGGGTAGACACAAGTTCAATGGTACTTGTCTGATGGCATAGTTGCCCTTTGATGATGCCATTCGTGCTTTGGCTGAATTTAAATTATGGCGATAAGTGGCACCAAAGTCATGTCGTGGATGTTTCTTTATCTTCTCTCATATATTCATTTTTTTGCTTTTAATTGACATGCCTTTTAATTTACTATTTTCAAGTTAGGTCAAAAACGGAATGTAACACCAGATGGAATTAAAATGAACAAATAAAGGTACATGTGGATGGTATTTTTTTTAACCACACCCATCTTTTATAGCTCTGTCTAAACACTCCTCTAATGTTGACTTTAAGTTTCAATTTTCCACATTGCTGGATCAAGACCTTTTTTTGGCCAGCAGTCCTCTAAGTGGCATTATAATTACAGATGGTGTTTTATTATTATTATAATCCTATAACAGAAGAACAAATAAGATCTGACGTATGTTTTTCATTACTTTTCTGGCGTTCTTTTTTTTTTTAAATGAGACAAGTCATATCCAATACAAAGGAAATTTATTAGCTAGCTCTCAAGTTAATGTGCAGATTAGTTAAAGTGGATTTAAAAGGATGACATGTGTCTGTATGAATCAGATTAAAATAAGTGACCCTTCAGAGATGTGACTCTCAAACTGTGAGAAATAATATCCACATGGGAAAGTCACTCACAATGACACATATCCTGTAATTTTGTTTGTCAGGAAATGGAATTGTCATTGAGATTTTTAATAATGGAGCGTTATTATTCTATGCAATATGGCGTCTCTGTAGGAGGCCAGTTAATTTTTGGGCCTGGAGCCTAACTGCGGACCCCCTTTGGATTGAATCCATTCATTTGTTTTAGACTCCACTGTGTACAAGCAACCTCATTTGGATAAGTCAGGAAGATGCACCACATGGCCGGAGGCACTCAGAGGCTCTCCGAGCAACACACATCTCCAAATGTTCAGGCTTGATGGGACATTTTGAGAAAGAAAAGGTGAGGAAAAGTGTAAATTAATGAAACTTAATTGATTGTCTCAGCTTCATTTGGCCCTTCAACCCTCCCCTCTGCAATATGGTACGCTTGTCAGCCCTGGTGATAAATTGCATGCATGTATTTGCATGAATTTAACATGAATACAATTTAAGTTGGGTTTGTCAAAGTATCCAATAAATGTCCTGTGGGTGGCAGGAAAAGGAAAATACAGGTTGAGGTGGCATCCAGTGCACTTTCTCCATCAGTGTGCACAAAGTGGCAGAGTGCAGTGTAGTGCTGCTGGGGTGTTTTTTTTTTTTGTTGTTGTTTTTTTTAACAGGACAGTTGTATTTAGAAGAGTAGCAAATAAATATGGCACTTGATATTTTATTAAATGAGAAATGTGTCTTTGTGTTAAATTCTGTTAAATCCAAGAGTGCTTACTAAACATGCATATATATTGTATACAGATTATAAAAGGGACCCTTCAACCAGAGTGGTGTTATTAATCTTAATGTGTAACGTCGAGACGTCGACCAGCCGTAATCATCTGCTCACTGACCTCATGATGCTCATGTAGGATCCTCTCTACAGCTCTTGCGTCAGAACATTTCAAAGCTTCGACTGAACACAACTCCCTCGCACATGTCATGTGAGCGAGCAGAAGGAGCACATTGACATAAAGAGCAACAAATAAAGCCAACGGAAGAATCCGAGGCACATCCTATGGTTTTTGGAGGTATTGGTAATCGAATGCTGTTGGTGAGGCCTGTGATGAAATTAGGTGATGTTGCCTAAATAAGGGATGAAGGGTTCATAATTGCCAGTCTTTGAGATCTGAGGTGCCGGGTGCCAACTGTCAGAGCAGGGCTAATGATGACAAATGTCTCTCTATGCAGATTGCTGCAGCAGTGCAGCTGAGGAAGAACAAGAAAAGAAAAATGCAGAGGGCCTAACAAGAGAAAGCTTGTGTGCACATATTTAATGACCTACATGGAAATAACCCTCCCTAACCGATGGGCTGCCTTTGAATGCGATAAAGCTTGACGCTGTTTGCTACCTCTGCAGTACCTAGGACTGATATTAATAGCTGTTAGTGTTTGTGTTTTTCAGAGAGGCACTACATTGTCCCTGTGTATTTTCAACCATTAGCCTTTCTTCAGCTGAGGCTTGATGGAAAAATGTAGTAAAACATTGAGAAGGCGTATAACTCATGTAAAACAGTCTGTTTCTGGTTAACACAGCTAAACTCTTGTTTGTTAACATGGCTTTAATTTTTTTTCCACTTTTTTTTTTTTTTTTTTTTTTTATTGAAGTGTGCTTGATTTTAACCTCCTTTGTAGCAGAGAGCCATAAATCTGATTTCACTTACTGTGACGTAAGGCTCATGCTAATAAAAGAGCAAACGCAGAGTGCTGCATGGCCAGATTTCCCCAATTTGTTGCATGAATGGCTTTTGAAAGGGGTCCCTCTCTGTACAAAGGGAGCCTCGTCTTTGTTTGGTTTCGCCCCATCTGTGTCATCTGGTGGTCTGTGCAAGAGGGTGGTGTCTCGGGGTGCTCCCCAGCGGCGCTGCCAGTTGTTTTATGGACTCGTTGGAGTGGTGCAGGGAGTTCATAAGTTGGTCGGCCTATTGTGTGCCGAGCCCAGCTGACACGTGTGAATTGACTCCAGCATATTGACAGATCATTTCCATTAATGAATCGGAGGAGTCTGCCTTGTTTCACCCTGTGATTTATGCCCTTGCTTCATCATCCTCCGAGCTCCGGGTTAACTAACAACCCGCCGAACCGCTCAGCCCCTAATTGCACGATGAAAGAAGTTTGCTTTGTTCAGTAGCTTCATGCGTGGATGGAGACGCTTGAATATTCCTTATATTATGTTCAGTGTGTGATTTAGAGAATATATACTGCAGGAAATCAAAGGATTATTTGAAGATTTTACGATGTCTTCAATACAATTGTTCAATATTTACATCTTGGACTAAACACTTTTATCATCTTTAACTTACTACTATAACTATTTAGATGTCTATCTTCACAGGATAAGAATTCCCTCATATCAGTAAAATATATCTTCAAAATGTATTATTAAATTATCAGTCTTTAATGTTATGGATAGCGGGGAAAGTGTGTTATTGAAAATCTACATGTTTCGAGTTAAAAGCATCCACATCATGGCCTGTTTTAGATCAGACATGGACACATAACAGCAAATTATCACATTTGAGCTCAACCAAACCCCAAATTTTCCTTATTTAGAGCCACACTTGTGTATCTAAAACACACTTGAATAAACTGTACAAAAATTGTAGCAATGGTACACAATTATTAAAAGCAAGATAGTTTTTTTTTTTTTTTGGTCTTAAATTGGGTAACTTTATAAAAACTGAGTACAAGAATTATGTTTAATTATAATGATAATAGTTTTCATTTGTCAGTGCCTTTCAGGACACCAAAAGTCACTAGACAATGAGAAGTTAAGATACAGTTAAAAAAAACATTTAAAAAACATAGTAACAACATTTAAACATTCAAGGATTTCCACTAGACCAACAATTTGAGTCAAAATGGGTCAATTCTGATCGATTTATGTATATAAGTGTTAAAACATGTTGAAAATGTGCATCACTACTTTGTAGTGTATGACAAATCTTCATAAACAAGAATTTTGTATTGTTCAGAGAGCTCACACTTTTTTTTTTTTTCTTGATTTGATCTGAGGCTATGTGTCTTTGTACCCGCTGCTGTCTTTCGCTGGGCCCTGATCTTGCGTGGCCACAATCCAGCCTGTTCAAAGCAACAGCCACACTCTGCTGATAGCACCGGCCCCAGCCTGGCCTGTCACCCCCTCCACTGCTGCCACATGGAAGGCACATTTGCTCGCCACCATTTTATGCTGCTGTCACCCTCCCTTCAAGAGCGAGGGGAAAGAGGGGAGGTGAAAAAGAGAGGAGAGACAGAGCGAGAGAGAGAGAGAGAGAGAGTGAGAGAGAGAGAGAGAGAGAGAGAGGGGAGGCTCACCCTGAGCGGATGCTAGACAAAGATGGCAGCAGAGACATTTTGTCTACTTTCATTAGTTCTGGTGGTGGTGAGCTGTGCTGAATATTACCCTGTTACTGGCAAAGCCACACATTGTGGAGCACAGACGGAGAGCATGTCACAATGAAATCTACCCCACCTCTTTTCCATCTTCCTCACCAGAAAAAAAAAGTGGGACATATGGGGCGGGATGCCAATTGCTTATTTTATACGGTAATTAACATCTCTCAAAGCGTGCTATGTGGTAGGTGTGACAAACTTTATCACAGGAATTTACATATATATTCCCAATAAGGTACGGTATTTTAAGATCCACTGCCTCGACAAAGGCTGATGTGCTACATGTCATTAGGAAACTGGGATATTAGGTTTACTGGCCTTCACTCATGTGTGATGGTTACTCCGTGACAGTGTCACACTCAGCTAAACTCAGAACCATCCCAAATCAGTGTTGTCGTCTCCTTGAGTTTCCACTATCTGGTATCTGTCATTTTAAATTGGGAGCCAACCTAAACCTCGGCGCGCATGGATCTGTGTGTGTTTTCATGAATCTCAGTCCGTCCACTAATGCACTTGACTGAGGGACAGTCGGGTATTTGATAAGTTGGGACTTTTCGTGTGATGAACCTGATTGTTTTCTGTTGTTTGTGATTCGCAATGCCAGAGCTCCTTTATTTCTAGACTCCTGCCAAAACACAAACCTCATCTATTTTTCCTGTCTTCATCCCATTCTTTTGTTTACCTAAATAACAACATTCGCACCGTGAGTCCAGGACTGGTTCCCCTGTGTGTGTGTGTGTGTGTGTGTGTGTGTGTGTGTGTGTGTGTGTGTGTGTGTGTGTGTGTGTGTGTGTGTGTGTGTGTGTGTGTGTGTGTGTGTGTGTGTGTACGGAGATGTATCTGAATGTTGCTTTGTCCTGCTGGGCTTTCATCTGCTGGACTCATTATTGCAGTCATCTCAGTGGGCTCTATTAGAGCAGCTCAGGAGATGGGGTGTCCCTGAAAGAGCCATGATGGACGAAGAAGTGCTGATGTGCATGTTCCTGCCTCCAGGCTTTCACCTGCTCAGAAGCGGCCCCAAGGCAAAAAAAACCCACCAAAAAACATACACACACAAAAAGCAGCATTCTCTCTCTAGCCACAGCTCAGGAGGTAAAGTCATAACCCTTTTAAGTGTTACACTAAATTGGAATTTGTGTTCAAACCCCTAAAAAAGTTACTAATTTTTAACAATATAAACTAGCAAAGAGAGGACGTACTATAAATAGACAGATGAAGTTGTGCCGTTCTACCTTGTTAAATTTCAAACAGTTTTATTAGGGTGTCAGTTTTGTGGTCTTGGCGGGGCTCGGGAGGTGTGTGAGCAGCGGCAGCAGGGTGAGAGCATGTCGGCTGTTGACACCATCTAACGAAGGGAGGATTAGGAGTTTACAGAGGCAGTAATATGATAGGTCAAAAAGAGGAGGCACTCCTCCACAGCACTTGGCTCTGTAATGAATGATTGACTGGAAAAGGAGAAGCTGCCACTCGCTGGCTGAGTGCTCATCTTGACGCCTGCCGCACCGCTCCGCGGCTCCCCTTGATCACGTTTCGCTGCTCCCTTCTCATCTAAGGCAGCAGTCTGCAGGGAAAAGCTGCTTTTCCCTCTTATTTTTCCCTCTAATTTACACATTTAAGACATTTTTGTTTGCTTATTTGCAATCCTTTTTTTGTCAGTGAGACTCTTCCTATCAGTCCCACTCTCAGCCCTGAAAACAGCTCCTCAACAGACAACTCTCTCTCTCTCTCTCTCTCGCACACACACAACCTCCCCTTTCTCTACTGTTTTCCTCGAGGCAATGAACTAATTTCAGGTTCCATAATTGCAGTGTGTTGTACACCTGTCTGCTATTAATTCTCCCCTGTCTCTTATTCTTTTTCTTAATGAGATATTATTGTAATTATTGTCATTACACACTGTTTTTTATAATGAACGTGATTGATGTTGCTGTTATGGAACTATTTATTCTTTATAATTAGTGTGAACGCATTTGGGAAATTCTCCCTGCACTGATAGTCTTGAGACTGCCGCGTCTGTGAGTGAACTCGGCCCCCTCATTCACTCATCATCAGCTGACCTCCAGAGTTCCCGCTCTGTGCGTGCTTCGCCTGGGATATAAAGGGCAGAACCGAGCAGCCCGGTCACCACTGAAAAGCTCCCTGCTTGTAGCCATTTTAAGACCATTACAGCGGTGAAAGGCTCTACAATGGGCAGCGCTGGGCTTTGTTTCAGCCTGTCACTTGCACCCAGTGAAAATCAAATAGTGCGTTGCCCTAAAAGAAAAGGTGAAAAACTTATACTCCCATTTTGGGGGAAATCTGGTTGTGTTTTGAAAAGGATTCAAAAAGTTTTCACTGACATGAGTTTGAATGTTATTGTTGAAGACGCAAACTACTGGAAGGAATGTTAAAGAAAAATCTCAGCTGAATGAACAATGTTGGATTTTTTTCCTTCTCTTCAGGGCCCTCAATCCAATTAGGAGTTTAATAAGGGTCATGCATGGGGACTTCACGCTGCAGGTTGGATCCTTTAAGGGTGTTTTTGGGGAGTTCCTCCAGGTCCCGGCTAAAGGCTGCTCTCTTTAATGTGTGGTGAGGGGTCCTATGCCCTGGTGAGTCATTCAGAATGTTTGCGGAGCGCCGATGATCTTTTCCGTAATCCTGGAGGCCGGGTCGCGGGATAATCTGACACTGTGGTTACATTGGTTTCTCAGGTGGTACCAATTATCCAATCCCTCACATGTGTCTGTTTCCCCTCTCTCTCATGCTGCACTGCTGGCCTGAAGGGGAATTATTAAGCAATATGCAGCTCACCTTGTGATCTTTCAGTACTTTCTCTTTTTATTAAAATGTTGTAGCTTTTTCATCTGATCTACCTCCTTATTCCTCATTATCAGTTTCAATTTCTTATCTGTAAACTCTCCTCAAAATTAGAATGTGTGTGTAAAGATGCAGACAGAAAGGCTGTATGGATCTTTTAAACAGGGCACTTAGCTGATCTTTAATCTCCTCCCCATGAGAAGGGAAAGTGGGTAGGAGGGCTCTAGACGTGGTCTTGTCCAGCCATTGTGGGTTTGTTCACATGCTGGTGTGCTTTGAGTGTCTGACAGCCGTTTAACTCCACCCGACCTGGTTCTCAAGTGCCATCGTTGGTGCGCTCTTGAATCCTGTTAGGAGCCATAATTACAATTCATGCACTCCCTGCACCTCTTTGAAGAGGCACTGAGAGAGCAGCGAGGGGCGAGGAGAGCCTGAGAGAACTCAGGCAACAGAGGCCTGAAGAAGAAAAAAAAAAATAACCTGAGACTTTCAGCGAAGCTTCCTGCAACATCACTCCACAATAAAACGGAAATTTATTTAAACACAAACTGTAATATGGTGTACAAATGTACACATAGGTTCTTTTTATTATCTGAGAAAGTGGAACTATACGTCTCCTGGTGGATCGATTTCATGAAAGTCGCCCTTCTTTCAAATATGCAAACAACTTGTGAATTGTGGTACAAGTGAAGCACATTGAATAACTTTCAAAGGGAAAAAGAAGAAAGGGTGCGCATAATGCCTAATAGGTGCTTTAGTAATTTCTGAGTTTTCATAGCTTAATCCGTTCTGAAAAGCCGGGGAGAAGAAAGGCTGCAAATGGCCCTCAGTATTAATTTGATGTGACTTCTGTACAATGAGGGCTGTGGATCTCAGAAGCCCATTTTCAAGCTTACCTTCTTTCATCATCCTCAGCCTTTGGAACTTTTGCCTAAATGTTTCATGAAACTGAGGCTGTAAGCCTCTTTGGTATTCTGTCTTTATAACGCCTGGTTTAAGACTATTATTACACCGTGTTCAAGGCAGTGAAACACATACAAACATTGAAGCTGCTTCTCCATTGTGTGGAATTCAAATTGAATTGGTACAATTGAGAGAGTGCTTGTATTAAAACACACATATTGTATGGCTCATTTCCCCTCTTTCAGTTTGGATTTTTACAAATGCAAATGAGGGCGAGCTTCCCTCATTCTTCTCACAAATGAGAGTCTTTTTAGGTTTTCTGAGTATTATTTCCTCCTGCTAAAAGCAGATCAAATGATTCACTATTATTTTTAATCAGAGATTTCAACATGTTGAGAGTTTGTCTGGCCAAACCTCACATGAAAACGATGCCTCATCACTCACATTTCATCCTGAGATAAAAGGGAAAGGAAAATGAAATATTGCTCTGTTGTTTTCAGCATGTGAAGACCCTCTCTCGTCCTCCCACCCGCATCTTTCTTGTGCAGAAAAACAATTGTGTGAACTCTGAGATCCATGAAAGTCTTTTTTTTTTTTTTTTTTTTTTTTTTTTACAGGGGGAAAAA
>OMNM01012579.1:9179-24287 GCA_900302745.1 Parablennius parvicornis | reverse complement strand
TCGTTTCAGTTCAGGATGACCAGAACTGCTGTTTTTGTTAGTTGTTTTTTTTTTTTTTTCTCCTATGGGTACATGAGAGGAAGCCAGTCGTTTGAAGAGGGTCAGTCAAGGTCTGCAGAGTCACAACATGACCAGCAGCTCCTGAAGGTCTCTGCTTATCTGTGCTGGCGCTTGAAATCTAGACACGTCCTTCCCTTTAGGGACTTTCTGATCTGATATAATATAATAAAGAAATAATATCAGCTCTCATTTAATGTTGCTGTCTGCCGCATTGAGAAAGGAGTGTCCGCAAAAATAAAACATTAACAAGAGGTACAAGAAGCAACAATTAAAGTGACGGAGCGTGCATCGTTTTGCAAGGATTAAAAAAAAATAAAATTAACAAAAAATTGATATCCAGCAACTTTCTCAGTGTCTGTGTCGCTCTGGCAGTTTACAGCCGGCCTAATGGGTGTCAAGTGTTGTCCGATCTGCCGGAATGAGGTCATCGTGTAAACACCAAATCAGGGTTTGGAAGGGAAAGCGCCAGTGTTCGTTTGCATGTTGTGACATCTGTTTTTCTCCTGAGTCAAAAGCGGCATGTGTGTCGACATCTGCGTCCAACAACAGTGGTGACGCTTAGTCCCTGCACTGCATAGACCTCCCGCTCCTCCCATTAGCACAGCTCATACAAAACTGATTCACGTTTTTGGTGGAAAACATACAGTACATTACAGGCCTTGTACATAAACGGCAATGTTTTAGGGAAGTTTTGTTGCATTTTCAATGTCCGCTTACACGACCATAGTCCCCCCGAGCCACTGAAAATGCAACTTTTTAAAAGCAGCTCTTCAAGTGGGAATTCACAAAAACACTCCAACTCCACTGGAACGGATGAAAACGCAACTTTTCGGAAATCCTGCAGCTGCGCATGCACACCAGGGCAAATACTTCTTCTGCACATCTGCAACTGGACGGACAATAAGAACAATGTTTCCTCCACGACTCTCACTCCATATCTTCATGGGACTTTGTGTGTAATAGTTGAAGCGTCATAAAACAATCCAACTTCCTCTTTTGTCCATATGAATGTCTGTGTACTTTCCATTGTTCATGTTTATGGCGTATTCACTAGTTTTATTACAAAAGAAAAAAAAAAAACCTGCCAAATCGTGGCCTGTCGTGCTAACTCTGTTAGCTGTGTAAGAATGTTGCCATGTAAATGCAAAACATATGTATTTTAACTTGAAAGTTGTTTGACCAGTTCCTAAATTCTACACAAATGTTATATGCAATGAATTAATAAACATTGATTATGTGTTGTAGATCTCAGCCAGACGACAGAACGTTTGGTAACAGCAGTGATTTCCCCACGTGATCAGATTTAGAGGCTGTTATTCGCTGGTGCAGCACAGCGGGGCTTCAATAACCTGCAGTCTTCTGGGTTTTCCGTAACAGGCCTCTCTAAAGTTTTTTGGGAACCTTAATTAGTTTATATAGTTTTGATGGTACAGTGCTTGTTTGCCAGATGTGCGAGTATTAATAATTGAATAATTGATTTTTTTTTTTTTTTCTTCTGTTTAATTTCTTTAAGGAAAAATGTGTGTGTGAATACCTCTGGACCAACAGAAGGTCGAAGAAAACGTAGATAACCATATGTTACAGCTATTTTCATATTGTGCTTTCTGTATTACGTCTGCTATGTATTCAACACAGGAACCACCCTTCATGTTCAAACCGAGCTGGTTTCTAAAAGGCAAGAAGACTAATTAGTTCTATGTTAAACTTTAGGTAATGTCAAACATGATTCAGATTTTGAATAAGGAATCAGTTTAACTCTGAAAATATGAGAAATTCCCCGAGTCTCTTTGATTCGGCAGACATAATTAGAGATGGCGTAACAGTCTCTGATCAGGTAAATTGACTGAGCAAAATTAGTTTCACGTGTTTGGGAGCATTTCAAAAGTTTGCTGTGAAGATAAGACCAACAACTGTATGATGCGAATTACTTTTGATGATTTTGGGGTTTTCACTCAACACCTGAACGAGCCAAGAAATGTTCAAGATTACACAGCTTCTATTTTATCCAAAGTTACCAATAAATTCCAGCGAGCATTTAGGACAGAACAAAGAAAACACTGGAGCACAGAGGACTCATGACGTTGTGTATGAATCAATGCAGCGCTATTACTTTGACCGTCTCGTAGGCATGCCGTTCGGATGAAAATGATAGAAAACAGATACCCAAACACGCAGGGAATTAGAGACAGGCAGACACATGGACTGATTTGTCTGTGGAAACAGATCAGGGGGGTCGATGCACATTATGCTTATGAATTCAGACCGGGGCTCTGGTGGGCCGGTGGATTGAAATCAGAGAAAGCAAGCTGCACGCTCATTGACCGCCTGTTTACATTAAACCTTTTAATACACGAAGAGGAAGTACACACACACACACACACACACACGCAGACAAACCTGCAGGCTGACAGATACACAAGGCACTTGAACACAAGATTCAAGAGCGAGGGAATTGGAGTCTTTTATTGGGTTCATTAGACTGCACCTCCGGGAAAGAGTTTCCTAAAATAAACACACATTAAATGAATAAAAGGGCCTTCAATTGGACATTAAGGTGTGCTTGGAAATTAAACTTCTCCCTCTGTGGTTTCAGGTGAAATTGTTTGGCTTGAAAACTAGATTTTTATCTCTGTGGATCAGACAAAAACTTCTAAACATGTTTATATACACAAGTTTAGTTCAACAAATAGAGTAAAAGCCTCAGTGGAGAATGTTGCGCACATGACCGGACCACGGGAAATGCTTTTAACACTGATAGGTGGGCACGGTGTAAAATAGTAAGATTCTTTCCTTGTGCTTCAGTTTTAATCTCCTCACTCCAACTTGATCCCCATCCATTCCCACATCCCTGTAGCCTTTTCAACTGAATCGAACTGCACACAAACACCGAAAAACCCCGAAGGGATCCAAGTTTAGGTTGTTGATGACGCAGGTACTGACAGCCTAAAATTACAGCTCAGATTACTGAATGGGACCGATTAACTGTAATTTATAGGAGAGATTCACTCACATTTTTTCCACTGGATCCTATATTAAGTTTCTTTTTAGGGATGCCAGACAACAGCTCTGGGATTTACCTAAAATAGACAGTGGCACATTCCCAGAGTTTGGCTGCAGCTGGGTGAAGCCACATTGGTTTCGCTGTTACTAAGACGAGGCCACAAAAGTGAATAATGGGAAAGTATAACTCACTGAGTTCAGGTGAAAGTCTGCATAAGGCACTCTGCTGAAAATTATGGCTCTAAACTCCAGCAAAAAGTGCCAAACCAGTTCTTCTTCAGTCATTGCAATTACCCCGTAAAGGACAGTATTTAATGGTGTTTAATTTTAAACTATGGAATGAACAGCAGCTATGATTTATTTCCAATCACATTATTGTTCTGCTGTTGCCATGGCTACTGAATCTAGCATGCTTTCCAGCTAAACCCCGCCTCCACATCCTGTAAATCTAATGTTTAGTCTGTCATTAGTCTACTAAAAAAGAAAATGGTGGATTCGAATACAAAAACAAGAAAGGCTTGAGCTCCTTGTAATTAGTAACTGAAAATATTGCCTGATGGCAACCTGAATGCTTTAGTGACTAATGACTGCCACTTAATGCGCAAATTATAGTTGACACATTGCACCTTTAAAGACTTGAAACTGGAAAAGAATAGAATAAAATAGAATCTTCATATTCACTGTAACCAGTATGACAAGACTGAAAAGTGCAAACCCATCTGTGCATCATAAAAGCAATAATAGTATGAATGAAATCTGTTGAAATATGAAAATAGAGGAATAAAACAAATAGATACTCATCACTAACACACACGAGTACATTCCATTGCATTCCCTTGTATAATAGATTGCAGGTTAGTTGTGTTTGGTTTTGTTCAGTAAAGTCACTGCGGTTGGGTGAAAACTGTGTTTGAGTCCGATTGTTCTTAAATAAATACATAAAAAGTTCCATCCAAGAGTGAAACCAGGTAATCCGCATAAACCTGTCCTTTGTCAGAGGTAGTAAAAGTAGGCGGGGGTGAAATGATCACTGCAGAGGAGGATGTGGCTGATTCAGAGGGCGCTTTATAAACTAATCCATCACGTAATTATCAGTAGATATTAGTTTTGATAAGTAACATGAGCTGACTGACAGTGAGGAATACCAAATGAATACTCAAAGGACGGAAGAGGACAGGACACAGGCGGACACAATCAGGTCAGGAGGAAGTAATCATGGGGAAACATTCGGGCAGGAACATAAGGACACGTGATATGATCGTTTAATGATTCATCAGAAATGGCTTTGATGTGACTCCATACCTATTCTACAGTTCACTCAATGTAAATAGATCTTGAGAAATACCATTAGCTCACCTAAAGCGATGGCTTTCGGGTTAGAAACACAGCAGCACCGTCACAGGCCTTTAGCTTGATAATAAATCATTCCGCAATGTGATGGTATTTTGTTCCTGAGGAGTGAGATATATACCAGTCTGGATCTAAAACAGAAATGTTCGACCGCGGCGTCGGCTGCTTCCTCGCATCTAAAGAACATTGAACAGGCCGAGATTAAAAGCTTCATTTGCATTAGAGAGCCTTCATTAATTCACTCGTCACATTAAAATGGACAATTTGTTCAGCGGCATTAAAAGAATCTAAAAGTTCTTTGCATGGGGCTTTCCAAGGTGGCGCTCGGCAGATTTGTTTTATCTTTTAATGTCACCTGTGGCGATAGAGGTCTGACACTTTCAGAGATTAAGGAGCACAAAAAAGACCTTAACCTCTGCGGTCCATCAAACCCCGACAGGACTTACGGATGCGTTTCAGGGTGGAGATCACAAACTGTTGGGACGGAACTTATTTGCGGGCCAAAAAAGAAAAAGAACCCTGGCTTTGTTTGCCTGGAACATCGATTTCAGGACTATGAGGAAAGGTAAGTCATCAAAGACTGAATTAACAATTCTCGCAACTCTTAACTGAAGTTCTGTACTAAATAGACGTGTTTCTTGTCCATCAGCCTGTTTTACCTGTTTGCAAATCAAGTGAGTTAGTCGGTCATCATCACACACACATATACATAAACACATACACACACACACAGCTGTACAAGCATGATGACGTGCAGGCGTGGGTCTCCAAGGGGATTGCACTGGACCGATTAGCCTCCATAATGAATTTCCTTCTCCAAGTCAGGATTTGAGCCATGGCAATGACGGAGCACAGCGCGCACACACTCGCGTAATCGTCTTGGGAAACTGGCTGGATCCCAGCGCTCGTCTGAAATGACACCACCACAAACAGAGAGAGAGAGAGAGAGAGAGAGAGAGAGAGGGGAGGGAGACCCGGGCGGTTTGGTAGGAAACAAAGAGAAACCGCTGGAGGAAGTCGGCTTTTGTTTCCACTTCAGACCACACATGATGATCCAGGTTTTGCACAGTTGGAGTCGGTGTGCATGCAGCAAATAGAAGAACAGTCAGACTAACCTCACTAAAACCAGTAAAATCCTTTTGGAATTATTTGGTTTGTCACAGTCAATACAATACGGGAGAATATGGATCAAATGAATCCCTGATAGATCAGACCAATAATATAAAATAGAAATATCTGTCAGTTCTGACAGACAAAGGTGGTTTAGCAGTTTTATATGTGTATTATACACCTGTTTAATATTGTTATTCATGGCAATACTATTTCAAATTCTTGGGGAAAATTACATAGTCTGCACCATTTTTTGTAAGTCGATATTGTTGAGCTCTGTGAGGAAACCCTAACCCTAACCTGCAAGGCACTTGCATGGCGGCCGCCTCCATTAGTGTGTGAATGTGTGTGTGAATGGATGAATGTGGTGAACGATGCTACAGATACAGACGTTACCCTCAGTCAGCTAGTGGGCCGACTGCTGAGTCGTCAACTCAAAATCTGATTGGTTGAAGTATCAGCGTGACCAACATGTATTTTATGCTGCAGACGCCTTCAGAAATAAACTGTGACGGTCTCGGGTAAGTTTTCCCTAGCAACAAGTGATGGCTGAAATGCGATTGGTCAAAAGCTTCAATATGAAAATACACGTCTGGAAGCAGCGCAACCGGGGGAGACGTCATGGAAGGACGTGTAATTATTTAAGAAGTATTCATGGACTAAATATAATCAACATCAGTCTATGATTCAGATATTTTTCTTGAGTCTTTAGAGAAGGCCTTGCAGACCCAGACGGCCCGCTACTGCAAGAAACATGCAACACCGTGCCACGCTGGTGGCTTTTAATGGTTTTCTTCATATGAACCAAGCTGAACAAAGACAAATATCAAAATAAATAAATAACAAAATCCAGTTTGTACTAACCCCAAAACATACAAATCTGTTATTTTCCTCATGTTGCACATTATTTATTACTGCCGGCAGTCGTCCTTTGTGATGCTAATGAACACCTGCATTTCACTTTAGATGCAATACCGTCAACATTCAAACGAAGAAGAAAAAAAAAAAAAAAACATTCTGATGCGACACTTCAAATCTTAGCAGCAGTAAATTAGTTGGTCTGATTGGGAAGCATCCATCAAAGCTTTTATCCAATCTGAACACCAGGCCCATACTGCGACTGCGAGAGCCAATTTGGCCATCGTGTCTGGATTTCGAGATTTGTCAAGTGCACCAGAGCCAGCTTGGGTTTTCATGACTCAGCTCCTAACAAACTGCAGATGCCTGTAAAAACTGAAGAAGAGAAGAAAAATGATGGCTTTACAGGAAAGATAACACAGGGAACGGTGCGGGGGAAAATAAAATGGTCTCTTCTGGCCGAGAGGATGAATCACCCTTAAGAAGAACTGTACTTATATGTAGGCCGTAAATGGTCAAATTGGGTGTTTTTAAACACAGAAAATATTATATTTTCTATCAAAACATGTGTGCTTCGTTCATTTTTTTCCAACAATGTTTGTTGATGCAGAAGAGTTTCAGTAAATCTTCAAACTTGCTTAATCGTCTTTCACATCGTTTCCTGGATGTTTCAACACACTCCGGTAATAAACCACCATGTGTGCTTCTCCCTGGGAGGTTAACCTTTAACCTCAGTCCTAAACCTCAGCTGTGACTCGTTTAGCATAGTGGTTTCTCAATCGGGAGTTTGGATCGCGTCACATGTATCAGAAGTTTGATGAGGAGAAAGCAGAGGACCTTAAAATGGTTTTGGTTAGTAATTTTTTTTTTTTGTATACCTGATGTGATTTCTCGCTTTGAGAACATGTGGTCAGATTGTTATAGTGAGCAGAAGCGGGGCCAACGTCAAGTTAGGTTTAAGTAAGATTAATCATCTTAATCAAGGGAAAGTTGAACACGGTTAAACATACAATATATTATCTCAAAGCTGAGCGCAGGGTGCAACAACCAAACCTGAACAAGCAGAGATACACAGAAGAACACAGGCGGACTGAAGGCTTGGATACACTGGGATGCTGAGTCTGATGAGACACAACAGACGATGATCAGGTGTAATCGGGGGACGAGAGGAAACACAGAGGAGAACATAAGACACTGAAGACGGGCGTGGACAGTCACACTTGATATCAGGAAACATGACGACAAGGCGCAAAACAAATGCAGACTTGTATTTGTAACTTCACAGCAAACTGTACGTTCACCCCACTCTTCGTCACTTGGCAGCACACTGAGATCCACGCTGATTTCCGGATCCCTGCAATAACTTCTGCAAACACTCATTTGTTCTTCCCAGCCCAGTGAAGCAAATGTGCAGCTGACATAAGACGAGATACATCGGAAACCCTCTTTTCTGCTCCCAACAACTGAAGAATCGCTTTGAATTTAGTGTAACAATGTTACATAATAACATAGTAATTACATATAGAAGCGTATACATTTGTATGCGGCGGGCTCATATTTACATCCAGCAGATTAAAAAAAAAAAAAAAAATTTACCTAATTCATATTAATGTAGCTGTTGTGCTTCTGCGTATTAGCGTTGCGATGAGTGAATTTAGTGCACAGATCGAGTGAACTGTTTCCTGATGGCCTCCTTCCCTCCGGCTTATTGCCTTGATGCACAAATTATTCCAAATACTCACGCTGAGTGTTTCAAGGAGAAATTACTCCGATTCCAGTGGCTGTTAGATTGTTGAGGACTCCATTTATGAAAAAAAAAAAAAAAAAAAAAAAAAAAAAAAGGTTTGCTTCTGATAAGTGGCACTTTCTCGGTGAATCGTGTAGTACGTGTGCTTCCAGCTATTTCGGTTTGTTTGGATGCACATGCCAAACGCAGGACAAAATTATCAGTTTATCTATTTCAATGAGACAACAACAGCCACCATCAGTGGGATTATTATATAACAAGAAGAAGCTCTCAGTGGGAGCCAGCCGGAAAACGGGTTTCAAAATGGTGGAAAACTACAAACTACACAGAAATAAACCAAACCTGAAATCAATCTTGATTTCTCTTGCTGTGATTTGAACTTTTTTTTTTTTTTTTTTTTCACTAAATTAAACAGAGTTTCATGCGTTATTGTTTTTGTTTTCACTTTGTGTGTCTGAGCATTGACTTGGAAAATGTTCAAAAATATCGTGACGCACATAGTTTTTGTTGTGAACATATTTAAATCATATAAACAGACATACATGCACAAAAACATCAACATTCTTTTGGGAAACCTCGATGTGTTCTTTCCTTTTCTCATCACATAACTGCCGCTGTACAGGAAAGCAAATTGAATCGGGCTGTTTACAGATCACGACCATGTAATCAGATAATGATTCGATTTTTAGTATGTCTGGGATAAGAGAGGAAAGAAACTTCACATGCAGTGAGCAGCCGTGCCTGTAAACACATCTTGAGCATTATCATGCTGCATGTTTTCTGAAACTGCTGGAATTAGTTCACGGTCTATCAGATCAGACCGTTCCCATAAACATACATCCCGTCTTGAACATATGGATCAGGTATGCAGGTCTACGGTGACACATCTTCGAAAAAACATGAAGTAGTGAATGTATGTACTCATATGTACTAAACCACCATTGAGCTTTAAAAAGTTGTGGATTTGTGGGTTTTTTTTTTTTTTAAGTATTTTTGTTTTCACATGCGAGAGGGAGAAAAATCTTAATCCTCAAAAACGCGTTTGATGGACATATGATGGTTGTAAATGAAACACAGGAGCAATGGAGGAAAAAAAAGTAAAATGATAAGCAATATGTCTGCACTACCACAAAGTTCTAGCTGGTAAATATTTGATGACTTTAGTGGTGTAAAATAATATTTTTCATATTGATAAATGAATAGATGGTAGTTTTGTATTAGTTTTCTTCAAGCCACAAATAGGAATAAGAGTTTAAATTGATATGTATGTATGTAACCACACTGCCACTTTACTATATTCATGATGTTGGTATACAGGGTGGATAGATGGTTTGAAAAACTGCAGCTACAAACCAGGGAACTCGTCATAAAATCAAATCAATTAACATCTGCAACACTCTGAAACATCATCTCACTTATTGAGGTTTGGTGTCTTGGGTTTAAAGTAATAAATCTTCATAAATCGTGGCTAAGAGCAGCTGGAAACATGATTTCATTCCCACTGATTCCCACCAACGTTGAGACGGATTCTATGTGGCATTTGAAAGAGTCTCAAAGAGAAACGCCGTCATATCAACCGTCTTTTTATGGCATCGGTACATCTGTTCTTTTCACCGTTCATTAGTCACTTTACATTGAAACATCGACCAAGAATGTAAAAATGTGTACGTAAAGAAGAAGCGTACAAGCCGGCGTAGAGCATCTGTGATGCAGACGCAGCTTTAGCTTTAGTAGAACGGCCTCTTGTTTAGCGCCGGCTGCTCCTCCTAATCCCTCGTTTGTTCTTTTCCTCTTACATTTGCATTCATTTAAATCACTCGCACTGGGACACACTTCGCCGTGACACGCCCTAACTTCACCGAACATAATGAAGGAAGCCGCCTGACATTCTGTTGGCAGGAGCACAGCATTTGGTCGTGCGGTCGCCCCCGATGATTTCACGGCGTTTAATGCAGCCTTCCGCGACCGGCTTTTTGTCGGCGTGTGTGTAAAACATCAAACACACTCGCAATCGACAGTAACTGGAAGATGGTGCGCTTCATGACTCTCACTGTCGCTTGCATTTCGGTGTTTTTTTTTTTTTTCATTTTCTGCTTTCTTTCCCCTGAGGAACTTTTGTCACTGGCTTCAGAGGCCAATCAGGCCATCTTTGACTTAGGTCACATTTTCCGAAATCCATCTATCTGTAACATCCCCACCGCATTTCTCCGGGATGACCTTGTGCACCTGTCTCTGTAATAACTTTTGGAGTCGGTGTTTCCTCGGCTGAATTTCCTTTTCCACCGCCGCCACCCATCTGCTGTGTCCTGGTTCTGGCTTTCCAGCCCACATCCTGTACAGACTAATGAGCCCGAGTCGCAGACACATCATCTGTCGCAGGCTGCCCAAGCTGTGCACTGGAAGAAGAAGAGGAAGAAGAAGAAGAGAAAAATAATAATGAAAATCTGTCGGCGTAAACTCTGGAGAAACAACATCCGTTGTGTAAACTTCCAGCTCGGGGTCAGCTCGCAAAGCTTTGTCTCTTGGTGATGCAGCTGGGCTTCCTAATGTGTTTCACAGTAAAATAATCACTGTGAACGTCTGTGATTGAAAGTTCTGTTGTAGCATTTGCTGACATGTGCTGGTTTGGCATAATTTTATCCATAAAACATTCAAGGCCTGATTGACTAAGATCCTGCATAAAGCGTGCTACATTGCACTTTCATGCAAATAGTTTTCACTATTCAGGTGATTTACCAAGAATAAGGTCCAAATCTGGCCCTGATATCATTTCATGTAGCCCATGAGAACTTGCATGTGATTGCTTTAAAATCAAAACCCGTGCTCCTGAAACAAACTGCATCTACTGAAATATGGAAATGTGGACTTTGATATCCTGCCGTGTTTGCATTCTGGTGGTTTTTCTGGCGAGTGAAATAGATCAAGAAAAAATACGGGAGAAACATTAATGCAGAGGAGAAAAGTTCATTAAAAGATAAGCTAAAATATGTGGTACGTCTTCTGTGTCATGTTTCAGTGAATAATTCAGCCAGCACGTGGAAATGCATCGCTCAGGAAATAAACTGCATAGTTGCCTGATGTATTATGGAGTTGAGCATGGAAATTGTGTCCTGAACATGTCTGCAACCTTCACGCTGCAGGCGAGAGGAAGTCTGCCAGTGTTAATCCATGTGTGAGATTGAGGTTTAAATGTGTCTGCCTTTCATTTACCTTCTGCAGATCTTTTAGGGCCGTCCTCGTCCTTCTCGTGTCTCTTCTGTTCCTCCGATAATAACCCCACAGATATAAAACAACAAACCTCAGTTGATCGCTTTGGGTTTTTTTTTTCATGTAAGGAAACAGAGCCAGAGATTTGTAGGGTGCTAAAGACACAGCGAGCGGCACAATGACACTGTTGGAGTGCCGCTACTTTCTGTGTTACTGAAATTGTACACAGGATAGGGCTTTATCACAACAATCTACACTTATTGTCTACTTGGAAGGAAATAATGAGATGTGAGTGAGCTTCCAAAACACTAAAAAAGAAAGAAAAAATAAAATACAAGGACTCCAGAAGACTCACCGCGAAGGTGAAGGTTGGAGGGAAGTTTGGTGCTTCTGCATCATCAGGAACTTGATTGAAAATCCCTCTTTTCTCAGTTGTGTGCAGATTGTATCCTGTTGTTCTTAAAGTGTCTGTTTCATGCAGCGCTTTATCCAACTCCAATTCACACAACAACAATGGACTGGAAACGCTATCGTTTCTGCGTGTTTGCAGAAACAGCAGAAAGGCTTCAAATGATGTCGTTTTCTAAACTGCTGCTACTGCACATGTGCATCACTTCTGTAGTAGATGGACAATAACAACAATGGCGGCTTCCAGAGTGTCATGACTTCCGTCTTCTCCTGGGGTTTGGTGGATTTATAGTTGACAGTCACCGTAACAACAATCCAACTTCGCCATTTGTCAGTGTTCTGTTCTCCTGTGTGTTGTTTCACTACACAAAGAAACAACAGCGCCCACTGCTGGCCTGACATAGCTACAGAAATTTCAGTGCTTCTGTCGTGTAAACAGACATCAGTTTCATTCCAAATGTTGTCGTGTAAAGGGGCCTTATAAATGTGCACTTCATTGGAGAAACGCCGCTCAATTTAAATTAATGTTTAACGCTAACAGCACCCGGATGCATTCACCGTTATTGTTGATCCACTTGTGCAAAACTGTTTTACTGCGACTGCAGTGCGTACGTAGAGTTGCGTCTTCCCCATTTGCACAGAGGTTTCAAAAGGGTTTCAAAAAGTTGCACTCTGGAGGCAGGGAACGAATAGACATGGCTAACGCACACACTCTCATGAATTCTGACATTTCAGGATCATCCATTCTGACCAGTGTTCATGTTATCGACTAAAACTGTGACGAAAAATACAAGTCAAGGAATCGTTTTTATAGACAAAGACTTAATCAAAACTAAATAAAAAGTGTGACAGGAAGACAAAGACTGTAACGAAATATAACTGACACATAAGTAAATAAATAAAAATGAGACAAACACGTTAGGGCGGGACGAATTATGCTTAAGTTGCGTGAGATTGTTTTTTTGTGAAAATGTCATGCATTTCACATAAACGTTGAAATAAAAAAAAAATACATGTTTTAAACGGTTGAGTCTGCGTCTGTATTGCATATCGAAACGCAAACGCCATTCCATAACAGACTAATGGATATTTCCAATGACCAGATATTCTGGATAAACATTTAGTCAACTAAGTCCACTGTGGATTTAGTCGACTAAAACTGGACTAATCGGAATTTGCTGTCAAAAGTAACACTGCCACTCTCTGGTGAAAAACGAGAACATGTTAACTCCACCTAACTCCAAAGTTACACTTTCCCGATCGACCACATCCCCATTTCACAGCAGACCAAATAAGGTGGTCGTGTAGCGGCAGAGCTCTTTATTAATCGACTGCAAATTGAAAGCTTAAGTGTGATTTCTGCTCCGGGGCCCAGAAACTGGCACCTGTGATTGACGCCAGGCTAACGGGCTGAAGCAAACATCAACGTTTTTACTTCTTCAGACAGCTGAGGTAATTAACCCCCGACTGGGTTACGCGTGTGTATGTATAGTTCACATCTCACCGACAAAAAAATAAAATTAAAAAAAAAAAAATACAACACAAACCTGGTACAGTCCAGCTCATTGAAGGGTCCGCTTTCAACCAGAGAGGCTCTAATAGAAGCCAGATCAGCCACTCTAATAGGCAGCTATTAGCCTGTTTGCACCCTTCATTGACTGTAATGAGGCCGGTGCAGCTATAATCAGATCATAATGCAGCGTGGAGCCCTGGCACAAAAAGGAAACAGGAGGAAGCAAGAAGCAGAAAGACAGCTGTAAATTTTCAGGCGAGGCCAGACGACTTTGGGAAGAAATCGTATTCATTCATTCTCGCAGGATGCATCACATAACACTGGTGTGTGTGAACACACTCCTGCTTGGTTGTTAATGAGACCAGTATGGAACGCCACGCAATACGTGGCGGATTGTGGGGTTTACCGCCTGCGTCCCCTCCGGGAGTCGGCGCCAAAGAGCTGAGACACCCGACTCAATTAGAAGTCGCAGAAAGAAGCCGTCATGCTTGGACTCGGCGTTCGGCGAAGCATGAAACGTCGATCACGTCACCACTTTTCACCTGTAGCCCACCAGGCTGGAAACAATAAAAATCCCTCGACATATCCTGAAGTCTGGGAGAGCTCAATGTCGGTGTGTGTTTGATCAAAATAATAAATAAATAAAAGAGTCTGGTGGGCTAACAAAAATGGTCTGGACATGAGAAACAATATTCCGATAGTGTGTCCAGTGTCGAAATATTTCACGGTATCCTATTCCAGGGGCAGTCTGCTCCAGTTTGGAAGCGTGGGAAAGCAAAAGCTGCTGTTTGAATCAGGCCAGATCAGTCAAAAGGGCCTCCGAGGGATATTCCATGTGAACCCGCGTGCTCGCGCCGTAGAATCGCAGGCAGTCGCAGAGCTCGCAGATCCACTGATGTCATCCTCTGTCATATTTACACAAGCTTTGTGTATCAGGCTACTGGTGTGTGTGTGTGTGTGTGTGTGTGTTCTATTATGAGCCACGCAGATGAGATCACGATATAGTTTTCGGCCCCTTGTCACTCCAGACTTGTAAAAGCCTCTGCACATGCTGACCGAAGCCCCTGCCGGGGCAGAAGCTCTCCGATCCCTCGTGAAACATCAATATTTAATCTTAAAGCCAGACAATGTCGAGATAAAACATGACACCTGCTAGATTAGCCCCGACTGGTAAAGACAGAAAATGTGTTCCAGCCGATTGAGATTTGCTGCTGTTGCCCGGCTTGGCTGAGAGAGAAAGTGATGCAACATAAAAGGCATTTTTGGAAATCAGATCCCACATGCTGCCCGTCATCAGATTCTCTTCTTGTTCTGATGAATAAAAGTGATTTTGAGGGAAGAGTTGACTGTGAAGACAGTCTGGTAATCACGGGCTAGCTGTAGCAGAAGCGCCTACAATTTTCTCTCTGAATTATGGGAAAAAACTTTTTGAAATTAATGCATTGTGCATTTGCAATACTTTCATCTCACAACGTCAAAAGTCGGAGTTTGCATGTTCTCTCTGTGGCTGTGTGGGTTTTGACCAGGTAGACTCCTCCCACAATCCACGCGCATAAGAATGTTTGGTGTAAGAGTGTATGGCTCTTTGTACACCACCCTGACTTAGATAAACTGGGGTTCAATAGCCAACGTGAAATCGCTTTGTACCAGACATTTCATTCTAATCATTGCGAACAAAAAGCTCCACTACATTTCGTGGGTTTTTCATCCCAGCAGGAAAAGAGCATTTCAGCCTTTCGTTTCATCATTCCTCCAGAAGCATTTTGACTTGTCAAAATACATTTTAGCAAACTTGTGCTACTCTTTTCTTTTATGCTTCTTCTGCAGAACAGAGGCTAATCTTTTTTTTTTTTTT
>OMNM01012577.1:3303-25349 GCA_900302745.1 Parablennius parvicornis | reverse complement strand
CCCCCCCATCATCAAAATCTCTTCCAGAATTCACAAATGTAAGAAAATGCCAAAAGTGTCCGTCGGCTTGTTCCATGGATGTGTGAGAATAACAGTCAGGATGGCGTGCTCTTCACAGAGTGCTGCTGGCTGAAACTGACCTGGCAGAAGACAGGCGGATGAGTGTCAGCCAGAGCGCTGCGGAGGTCTTGCGCCGTCAGCAGGCTCGGAGGCAGGCGGTCCACACACAGGCACTTGGAGTGTAGCAGTGGGTAGGTGAGGGAGCCCACTTCAGTCCAGTGAACGTACAGCATGCGCGAGCCCAGCTGCTTGGCCAGGAGCTCCGACTTGGCCCTGGCAGCCGAGTCCTTCTTCATGTATTCCACAAAGCCATAGCCTTTGGAGTGCCCCGTGGAGGCGCTGTAAACCAGGAAGCAACGCTCCAGGTTGCCAAAGGGTCGCACCAGTTCCTCAAACTGCTGCTGGGTGAAAGCACGGGGCAAGTTGGCGATGCAGAGTAGAGAGTCCGTTGGCTGCAGCTGCACAGAGATCTCCCTGTCACGGAGCAAGTGCTGGTGGTACTCTTTGATGGCACATTGCGCCTGTTCGCCATTAAGCAGCGTCACAAATGCTGAGAAGAAGATTCAAGGAGAGAGGCAAACAATTCAGTGTAAAGAGAGTGACATTTGCTTTGTTAGTAATAAGGAACAGCACGTCTCAAGAAGCACATGACGACATTTTCCCTTCAGCTGGTGTGATAAAAGTTAATGCTGGTAGCACGAAGTCAGCACATCTTTTTTATGACAGAGCCCCTGAAATTACAGTAGTGACTCTCAGAAATCAAATACCCTTTCGGGCTCACTGAGCATCTCTGGACAAAAAAAAAAAAAAAAAAAATCTAGACTTGTGAGTTGGGAAGCCATTGGCAATGACATTACAACAGTTGACAGACTTTTACACATTTACAAGAGACCTACTGCTACAGTGTGTGCCTCCAAGCCCACATCTCATGTTTGGAAAGAGGAACAGAAGAACTGAAACTGAATGTTATAAGCAATGGAACATGGCAACTTCATTAAAAAAAGAAAATAGTTAGATTTTTTTTTCTAAAGGGCTTGTTGGCTGCTAAAAACAATCAAGATTTTCTTCTCCTCCATAAACACTACCTGAATTTGCCATCTGGCTTGTGCAATTTTCTGGCCAGTTTTTAGTGAAACATCATTCTGTGTCAATCCATTATAAAGTGAACTGCGAGTTCATCTTTGTTTCTGTTGGTAAATGCCAGTTCAGAAGCAGTTCCCTCTGCCATCCATTTAAGCCAGCAGTAAACATCCATTTCTCCAGACTGAAGACACAATGAGGTTGAAACAACCTCACGCAAAGGCTCCATTTCACAACATAACAGATCAGTATTGTGCTGAAATGACTTAAAAATGCTGACCATCTGGAAGCTTTCACAGAAGGTGCAAATTAAGTTTTGATGCCAACTGTGCTTTCTGTTTCAGTCTTAACAGGCAGTTTGTAGAAAGTAGTGACTTGCTCTAAATGTGGACTTCCTTGACTTTGTTTTTATTACTCGCTGTTTGTTTGATGCGGAGGAAGTTAAAAGAATATGCCAATGTTCACATAATCAAATACATTTTTACTTGTAACATTTCCCAAACAGCAGAACAAACAACCGTCACAAGTAACCAAGTGAATCCATTTTTTTGTTCTGTTTGTAGAGCACTTTGTGACTCACGTTTGTGAAAGGTGATATACAAATAAAGTTCTATTCTAAAAGTTAAAATCAATAACAGGATCAACAGTCTTTTTTTTTGGGGGGGGGGGTGTTGTTTTAAGTGGCTGTGTTGAAAAATGAAATCTGCAAGATTATAACTACTTCTAGAGTTAAGGATTAAAGTAGCAATACTGGTATTTAATTCAACTATACATTAAACGCCTATTTTTCCAGTATGAAAGTAGCATATTACCATATACAAAAGTAAACCTTAAAACAATTCAATTACTGGTATAATGATCAAGCATTTTCAGACCAACCTGTGCCCTTGTATTTGTCAACGAAGCAGTACTTCAAATCAAAGCTGCCCAACAACTCATGGACCTCCTGTAAATAGGAAACAAACATTTAGTACTACATACTGACATTTGTAAAAACCAGTGGTACAAAGGGTGACAAACCAAAAATGATACACAACAAACTAAAAAGCAGTGGAGAATCATGGGAAAAAAATATTTTATGTAAGGCAAGTCCTTGAAAAGTGGTTTTGCTGAACTAAATTCAGATATATTGCAAATAAAAGTGACTTATGCTCATCACAACATCCATGATCAATGGGGAACGAGCAACAGGTGCACCTGTTGGAATGAGAGGTGAATAACTCGCTCATTGTTGGGGGAGAAATTGTTCTGTGCTGCTTTGCCCCATTCACGGGCAAATGGCGAGGCTGTCTAGCACTTTCTGAAACGTTTTGTCTCCACGCCTTCCACCTTTTGTTAGCCTGCAACTCGCATCTCGAACTGCCATTACGCGCCCCCCCGCGCTCTGAACAATGGTACCACCCGCAGGCCCACCGCTCTCCACGAGTCAGGCACGTTCCAAAAATATAATGTAGCATCATGAGCAAATCACAGGCTTTAACTGCTAAAAACAATTAATATCATAATGGAAATACACTATTATACACAATTCTTCGAAATATAACAATGACCGACAGGTTGCAAAAGGATACAACGCTGAATCAAGTATTTTAAAGTTTTCAGAGTAGGCCAAACTGCAGGTCATACAGGCCACAGATGACCATTATATTGACAGTTAACTTGACTGGTACTCAGCACATACTGGTTAACTAACTTGGCCTCAAGTAAAGAAACACTCATCTAGTTAACATCAGCTTACACCAATACCTAGAACATCGTCTTTAAATTAAATATGAAACGACGCATCAATATAAAGTAAAAGTCACCAGGGCATTTAAATGGCTAACAGGCTAACATTGGTAGCATGGCAGGCATAATGGAGTGAGACTGCCGTTAGCCAACAGCCCAATCAATCAATCAACAAATAGTTAAAACTTTGAGCAGTTTTTACACAAACCTGGTTGTTCACGTCGGAGGGAAGATTTTTTATAATGATTTTTCTACGGTTGTAAAACTCCCGACGTGTTCTCTCCAGACGGATCTCGATCTCTTCTGGGCTCAGCGATGTCAAGTCCTCGTCGACCCTTCGTTGACTCTCGCGTCCCGGAGCTGCGTCCTCTTCTTCGTCTGGTGTGACTTCGGGGACCGGGCGATATCCGGGCGCCACCTTTCCTTGATCCCCGGCGAGGCCGGTCCCTGTGTCTGTGCTTTCGTCTCTGGCAGCAGCGCTAACAGACACCGTGGCCGCCATCGCTCGGTTGGGTGGAAGTTTCGTCGGTCTGGAGAGTCAGGCTGATTTGAGCAGTTTAAACAATACACACATGGCCTCGAGGACGCTTCTCATTGGACGAGAGGAGGACGCAATCTCCATGACTACTACGTAACGGGGGCTGGGGGCGGGGCCAGGACGTGTCCCATTTTCTACTTTTTAAAACCCTGCAAGAAAAGTGATTCAGACCTCTAAACATCCTCTTTGTGTATCTATTGTGATTTCTGACCCTTTTTGTTGTCATCTTTTCTTGATTTCCATATTTTGGTAGGGTTTTTTTTAATTAAAAAAAATGAACAGGACCTGACCATTTATTCAATGTTGTTTGTTATTTGTTAAAGCAAACACTGCAATATCATCAGATCAGCACATTGTAAGACACATTACATCGAGGATGGTTTTCCTTTTTGGCATATTTCATGAATACAACACGCACAATTTTATTAGAACGTATCGTGAGATTGGATGTTTTTCCTTTTTTTTAATCTCCAGACTATGATGTCAAATATTTCTGTTTATATGACAAATACATGCATAAATAGCTGACAAAATAATTAAGCTCCCAATGGTAATTGATGCTCTTCTATGCTCAATATTAATTTAGGTTGGAGTGGCAACACCTAAGCCTGTTTGCTAATACTGGCTATGTTTACTGGTGTATTACTCACACTGTATTTGCCAGTGTTGTCACACATGGTAAGCGTTTGCAGTGGCTCTGCACTGTTGTCAATGTAATAGGGGAGCACCTGTCTAAACAGATGCCCTTACTGAATGAGCATCCTTAATTTTGGCTATACACGTAGATTCTTGCGGGACTTGATCAATCTCAATGTGTACACAGAGCATTAGCTCCTGTCATACATAAACGCATCATTGGTCAGCCAGTTCTTCGCTGGCCTGTGGTCACGTGGGTCCAACTCGTACCTGCAGAGTTCTTTATGGGTGTGATGTTAGAATAAATCAGGTCTACGTGAGAGCAGCACTGCATGAAGATTCGGTGCGTAGACAGCAGGTAGGAAAGCGTTGATGTGATTTTCACGAGCAGAACTGTGATGTTTGGACAGTTGCTTGAATGTTAACAACCATGAGGCAAGTGTTGCAGAAAAGTGGTTTTGCTGCATAGCAAGACATCCATCGTACTCTAGTTTTCTCCCACTGACTAAAACATGCATGCAAGGGTAAGTGGTGACGCCAAATTGTTCATAGATGTGAAGGTATGCAGTTTTCTGTCTTCCTGTATTTGTCCTGTGATGGACCAGCATCATAGTGATAGTCAATCGCAAAGCCGGATAAAGCAGTGTAGGAGATGGAGAGACATGGGTGTAAATGTCATTTAATGTGAAATACAGCAGATACTTTTTTCATGCACAAAATATAATAATGAATTACAGTTACAAATTCTTAAACGCTCTTAAACACACAAGTCTGCATGAATCTTTAATAAAAACGCCTGTGGAAAAGGGTTTGATATATTGTATCTTGTTTTGTTTACAGAATGCAAAGAAAAGTTAACACCCACTTAAAATTGTACAAAAATAAAACACAATTTAAGAAACAACCGTTATAGAATTTCTTGATATATACAGTGACATACTCAAACATCTACATCTTGCAAAAAAAAAAAAAAAAGCATTTAGTGGCTGAGTGCACAAATTATCTCACCTGGGATATTCATGTTATCAGGGACAAGCCAATTACTGATGTTATCATTCTGGTATTAATATCACATATAAAAGGGGTATGGTGTGCTTTTATCTTAAGGTTCCACCGCACTATTTATGCCGAGATGGGGCGGGGTCGAGACGAGACGGGTTTTTGCAGGGTCCCACTGAAAAAGTTGTGGATGGTGACGGTCGTCACTCTTGACTTGCCCGACATATCTAAATATTTCACTGACCATAAACAGTTCCGTTGTTGTTGTTTACATACACCGCTTTGCAATCACGGGTTGTTTTGTTAACTGGGTTTATTGAAACGTTGGCGCGCGAACCAACATCGCGGTCTTCCGACCAGGTGCAGACGCTTCTCTCAGCAACAGGAGAGGAAGAGATTCAGCGGGAGCTGGACGCTGCTTTTTACAATGACAAAGTTTATGCTGTGCCCCCGCATCATTCACAACTGCATCTTAACCGTAAATTCTGCGGTGGGACCGCGCGACAAGAATTGGGTCTGGATGCGCTTTGCCGTACCGTACCCTCCCGACCCGCTCTGCTCCGGCACGTACTGCGCTGTGGAACTGCAGCTAAATAAAGCCTTTACAGATCTCTAAATAGTGGAAAGAGGAGTTGCACACCGAGAAAGATAGTATTGAGCAGCGAGTGGCTCATTTTCCAATGCAAATGTTGGTGCTTTGACTCCCCGTCCTTTCCTGTCCGCTCCATGAATCAAAGTGTTCTTGAGCACGGCACTGAACCCCTAACGTGCTCCCAATGGAGGTCGAGCACCTTACATGACAGCTGTTGCCATCAGTGTGTGTGTAACAATCGAAAAAGCTATATAATAGAAACATGTTCACTATCTTTGGCTATCCTGTAATAGTGGCTGAGAGAAGACATGCAGTCAAGTCAGTTTTCACCAAGTCCTCATCTGCAAATCTGAGCCAGTGAAAAGTTTGCGTTGGACTGCCAGTCGTACTTTCGCCGTATGTCATCAAATGTCTTGATCAGGGATTCAAACGTTGGCCGATTAGCAGGATCTGCACTCCAGCACTGCTCCATGACAGTTTTCACCTGTTGATAGAAAAAGTAGGTATGGAGTTTTAAAAATGCCAACCAAATGTTAGTTTTTGTTATTAGCAATCTAATGTTACCTCATGAGGACATCCGTTTGGAACCGGTAATCGCAGATTCTTCTCCAGCAGTGTTATGAGAACCATTACGGACATAGCTTCTCCTTTCTCTTCCTTCATTTCAATGTACTTCTACAAAAAAAAATTAAAAAGGATGAGTTTTACAATGGATTTAAAAGGTGGCGCACTAATTTTTTCCAACTAGTCCCACACAAAATGTTCACATTGTTTAATTAGTGACAAAAGGCCAACAATGACTTACGACTGGAGGGCTTCGGCAATGCTCACAGCGTGTCAGGATCTCATAGACCGTCACTCCAAAGGACCAAATGTCAGAGGAAAAGGAAAATTTACCCTCCTTCAAGCATTCAATAGCATACCTGCAAAGCGTGAAAGTACAATTTATTGGGCAAAGTTACAACAAGGTACTGGATAACACGGTTTGATGACGCATGAACTGACCAGTAAACTGGGCTGTCTCCGTCCTCACGGACACGGTAGTAGATCTCTCCCTCAGGGATGTATTTCGTGAGGCCAAAGTCACCAATCTTTACCAAGCCATCATTTTCCACTAACACATTGCGGGCAGCCAGATCTCTGTGGACATATCGCTTTGAGTGCAAGTAGTCCATCCCCTTCAAAAGAGAGATAAAATATGTGAGGAAAATGTGCACTGCAGACTGAATGCAGTTGAATATCTTGAAAAATTGATGCATCCTTTGAAGTTTCACATTTGTCAGTTTATATCATGCTTCTGGTATTTCGAAGCATGACAGCGTCAGTTCATTGCAGTGATTCAGATTGAAAAGGGGTTAGAAAAAAAAATAATACACGGGTTGACAGGAAACGTGTATGGATGTCCTGGAATGCTTTGGTGCAGAGAGATTTTAATAGGATCAACATCAAGATAATATATTCATATTTAGCCTCACGGAGCCCCACCCCATAAAATATACTTTACAGCGATCAAGCCATGTTTTTATCTAGTGAACTTGAGAAATAATTTTAAGACTTTGTTCACATCAAAGTGAGAGATACGGTCAAATTCAAGTGAATGAATCAATGTCAAACCAAGTCGCTTGAAATGTGATGTGATCTTAAAGTGACAGATTGACCTTTTGCTTCCTGCAGTTCTTATGTGGTTCTGCTATTAAAAGAAAAATGTAGATTATTATGAATCAAGAAAAACACTATTTGACGTCTTGGTGGGTTTTCATAACAGCATATGTGCATGATAAGCATAAATTTAGAGTTGAAGTCAAGCCAAGTTAAAGGAACTAAAGTGGTTCAAAGTGTCAAAAATCCTGGAAGCATGTCAAAATATCCATTAAGTAAAATTTTAATGTGCAGATAATTTTAAAACTTTTGGGTATTACAATGAAAGATCAATAAAAAACCACAACAATAACTTGAAAAAGATTTGGTGGCTTGTTCAAAAATTCACATCAGAGCACAGAATAGTTTACTCACCTGACATATCTGCTGAGCAAACATGAGGCACTGAGGCACGCCGAGTTTACGTTTGGGAAGGTATTCTCGCAGACTCCCCAGAGGAACATACTCCATTATTAGCTGCACCACTTGTCCTCCTGTCAATGAACAATTCGTCAATGCGTTCATCTTTCTATTTTCATGATTTCTTCAAGGCGAGTAACAACCCGTTGGCCATATTGGCGCTGAGGCGCTCAGCACGCTGGCTGCTGAGAGCTCAAAATATTGACATCCAGTGGAAGCAGTGGTGCACTTCGAATAGATTTTCAATGTTTACACAAAGGAACAGTGGGGACACAAAATTGATTCCCTGAATAATCAACTGGGCACCAGTTTAAGAGTGTGGTACTGAGCAAGCACACCTTTGCACAGGCAGACGCTGTATGTAAAAACGTGTTTTAAGCAAAACACATTTAAAGTGGACAGATGGCAGCTGCGGACTCACCCATCTCAGTACAACAACCCTTGTACTTGACAATGTTGCTGTGATAAAGTGACTTCAGGATCTCAATCTCTTTTATCCAGCCATCTGGCACATGGCCATTCTCCTTCTTCAAAGCCTTCACTGCCACATGTTCGCCGGTCCCATCGTTGGCTGGGTCGTACAAGTAGAGCGTAACCATCCCGAAGTTTCCCTGTTAACAGAACAATGAAGAATGCATTAAGCACAAAAGAGGGGGGAAAAGACACAGACAAAGAAAACTGCCAGGAATGTAGTATTCAAACCCACCTGTCCCAAGTCCCGAATCTTTCTCAGGTAGCGTTTATGGAACACGCTAGGATCTGTGTTTGGTAGAGTTTCACTGGGGGAAATATCAGGATCTACATGCAGAAGTAAATACTGTTTAATAAATGCAATAAAAAAGAAAAGAAAAAAAAGATGACAAGAGAACAGAGAGTGAAGAAGTAAATAATGACTTTTTATCATGATTTCTGTGAGTTCTCTCAGCACAGTGGGGAACGAAGGTCTCTTCTCAGGCTCATAGGTCAAACACATGCTGATGAATTGGGCCAGCTCCTGGGAGGATGGTTCAGGTAAGCGGCCCTTTTGCTGATAAAAGCGCTCTTTCTGTTTGGGGTGAAAAAAGGTTGCAGCATTACAATCAGAGGTCGGGAGGATAATACTGGCACGTGAAGCTTTCAGTCGATGGAAGAAAAGTAAAGGTCAAACTGCCGTGGCCTACCTCAGGCAATGTGCTGCCACTCACGGGGAGATCGCCGTTGTTGCAGATTTCGAGTAGCGTGACGCCAAAGCTCCACTGGTCAGCAGCATTGCCAATTGGAGCACCGCTGTGAACACACTCGGGGGCAATCCACGGGATCCGTTCCAGACGCTCTGCAGGCCAGAACAGCAATAATAAACCAGAAGTTAGAATTACAGGCTTTAGATTATACGGATTGGAATTTTTTGGTTTCCAGTCTGTCTAATCTGCTCAAACTGGGAAAAAGTTATAAAAATGTCCCTTCTCATTTCCTAACTCTACTAAAAATTAAGAAATGTACTTAAAAATTACACTTCCGAGCCAGTTGTTTCACTTCGGTCGGCTTTAAGCATCAGTTGTGTACACAGAGCTACAACACAGGCGGAAACAGATACCAGGAAGTGGTCTGGATGAACTTTCCTGTTTCATAAATCTGATCGAAATGACACTGAACAGGATGTTAAATTAAGACCATACGCAGCTGGCCGAGGTGAGCGATTGTGAAATGTGAAGCTAGTTCAGTATTCAAGACACAGAAGCTTCTGGGACGAAGCTTCTGGGACGGACCTTCCCGTGAAAGAACATTCAGGGCTATCCCCGGGTCACTCAGCTTGATGAAAGGAGTCGTGTCGTGCTCGAGACCACGTCTCGCCACCAGAATGTTGTTTGCACAGACGTTGCCATGAACCAGACGTTTGGTCTCCTGGAACAGTAACACACAGTGCTGATGGTGACTATTGGGAATGTTATAGCATAAAATAATTGATGAAAAAAAAAAAAAACAAGTGCAACAGCCATTGTGCGCAAGGTCAGACTAAAAATTTGATGTCTTGATAAAAAAATAAAAAACTGCATTATGTTCCCTTTTGTACAAAATGGTTCCCCTGGCTTACAGCAAACAGTTCTCAAGACGATAGTACCTACAAATACATTGCACGCTTGTAAGACTTTCGTCAGTTCTCCATTTACTTAGATGAATATTGAAATGAACAGTTCTAAATCATATATATGTGACTCACAATAAATAAAATGGAGTTTAAACTCACAAGATAATTGAGCGCACTGGCGAGTTGTTTTGCCACAATGAATTTCCACTGAGGAGTCACAGCTGCCCGTTCTTTGCGCAGGAAAACATCTAAGGATCCAAACTCCACGTATTCTTCTACCATGATGTCTGTGAAAGCAGGGACAGCTCTGAGAGGAAGCACGTAACAGGAGTCACCTGTTTCTCAAATTTGACTATAAACACTGACAATGTGCATGAAGAGGGAAGTAGAACACGAGAAAAGAAGAAGTGCATAGATTAGACTGAGCGGTGCAGTTGCTCTTACTTTCCAATCCCTTGACCGACACGCCGTGAACAAACACCAGGTGACTGTGGGACACTTGGCTCATGAGACTTGCGGTTTCAAAGAATGCCTAAACGAAATACAGAATACAGAAAGACTAAATAATGAAATGTGTAAGAATTGATGTCAATTTCAGCTCTGCTAAATAACTTCATCATTACAAATTGCGCACAGATCACATGGCTTACTAAAGCAACATCTTTGTGACTTTGGTCTAGGATCTTGAGAACCACTCGGATGTCTTTCCGATCCGCCTGGTTGTTGTTGAACTCGTCGTCATTGTCTCCTCCTCCACGTACGAGCAGGCGTCCCGAGTAGATGTTCGTTCTGGTGCCGCGACCCAAATGCATCTCCTGCACATCAACACAACACAGTTATAAACCGAGAGGATACAAAGCCTGTGCGACTACAAACGTCGCGGGTGGGTGTCGTCACCTGTATGATCTCTTTGTCTTTGATCTGGTGGAAGCGTAGCTGGGAGAAGTTCAGGGACAGGGAGTTCCTGCGGCGGCAGTGTTCAACACCTTGCCTCTTCACCAGGAGGTTAGAAATCTCTAAATGATGCAACACGCACACAAAAAAAACTGTCAAATATGGCGTTGCACAATACAGAGAAATCTAAAATGTCTTGCAAATAAACACAAACCTCCTTGTCTCGGCAAGCAGCACTTTTTGACGATGAAGCTCTCTGAACCAGATTTGAGTATATAAGTCTTGAGGCTTTCAGTGAGCTCCTTCAAGCTGGAGAATTCTCTGTCCCAACCCTCCAAACTGAACACTGAACCCTTGTGATGAATGCGGAACTGTTTGTGGCTCGGCGTGGGACCGCTCTGTGCACGGAACACGCAGACAGACGCACATGCAGGAACTGAACATTTTCTCCATAAATGCAATGCAATACTTTTCAGGGAAGAGCGTGGGTGTTGACTCACCTCGTTTTGGTTTAGCACAGCGAGAATAATGCGGCGGTAGTCAAGAGCACTCCAGCGAACGAGGAAGGCTCCCTCCTCTGCTGCCTCCTTTTTCAGCTTAAGCAGCACAAAATCGTCACTGGAAACACATCAGAGTAATGATATAACATACTGTGTTGCTTTACATCCTCGCTGGAGCCTGAATGTATACGAGAAAGAAAATAAAAAAGAAGGAAATTTAAAAAAACAAAAAAAAAAAACACTCACTGCAAAGGCCCATGCAGTAGATTTGCTTCACTCAGCACAACCCTTGGGGGAGCCACTTCACGACTAAGATAGTGGTGGGCGTCTGCAGTCAGTCGGTAGTATCCATCTAGGAGAGAGATGAAGGAACGGGCCTCCTGGCTGGAGTTCATTTGAACCTCCTACAGATATGCACAGAAACACCACTAGCTTACAATCGGAGCTCCCACCTACAGCCACATACACATTGAAAACATAATAAAAAGCCAAAAGCAAATCCAAGAGTCGGAGCTCTTATCATCACACACGCATACAGAAATGAAGAAAAACAAAATAGACATGCACGCATACGGTGCAGTCTATTCCACTTCAAAGACTAAAACAAAAACAATCTGATCAATAGGAAGACTAATGTGAACCATATCAATTGGACTAATGCACCGCAAGCACATTCACCAATCAAATTAATGTATTGCAGCTTTTACATTAAGTCATAAACAAGTGCTCTCACCATACACTGATTGTCCTGAGTGCTAATGTGCACATTAGCTTCAGTAATGGCTATGTGAGTTATTTCAGGGAAATCACAAAAGGGAGTCCATTTGTCAGGAGTGTTTGAATTCTGGGGGCCAGACTGCTGCTTGGTTTTCTTCATGTAGTTCAGGTAGTCGTTCCTGAGGTTAGGGTTTGCCTGGGCCTGGGGAAAGAGAGAGAAAAATGAAATGTCACATTTAGCGCAAAAACTAAATATTAGCTTTAAGATACAAAATAAGTCCACGAGAATGTGAAAACTGTCTGACGAACATTCTGAGCCGTCACCTTCCTCCACTGGATCCCCTTGGTGCCAGACACCATTATTTCATGGGTGGCAGGGGCACCAACGTAGTCCTTGGAGACGCCCTGGGCGTGACTGCTGTTGGAGTAGGAGCTGCTTCCGTCGCCGTCCTCTCTCAGCTCCAGGTGAGCCACAGGGAAAGTCTCCGTGCCAAAACTTGGTGACAAGTGTTCCAGAGTGGAGATGTACTTGTACATCAGCTCCTGGGTGCTCAGCCGGCCTTTATCCACGGTGTGCTGCTGAAAACACCGAACGAATTCTGCAAACACCCGACGGATCCTGATTTTGGTCAGGAAGTTGTCTTTGGAAATATGCTTTGCAAAAGACTTAGGAATGCAGTGCAAGAAGCTGTGGGGAAAAAAGAGAAGTGTACATAGAGTGAGTAAAAGGACATTCAAATAAATAGACAAGTGAAAACACTACAAAAACTAAGGCCACAATGTACATTTTTACCAAGGATGAATTTAGAGATCAGAGTAGCAATTCAATCGTAAATTTACTGTTACAGAAACATGTCCTGATGCACAACCTTGGACACATCATCAGGGTTGTTATAAACATGAAACTTAAACTCATTTACATGCAGACTTGAAATTTGATCATTTGTAGAATGTTCAGATTATTCAACTGATCACACAAACACAACTGGATTAATCACAAAAGCTCCAATGTTCATTTATATATTTGATGATGTGTAATAAAAAAAAAATACATTTTGAAGAAAAAGTTACACCATGACCAAAAGAGATAACATTCTGAACACGATATGTGTAGCAGTGGGAAGTGGACAGAGTTAAACAAAAGTTTCACAGCTCGAACAAAAATAGGAGATGCCGTCTTCGACAAGACAAGAACAGATGTTTTGAAAATAACTGAAAGTTTGAGTCTCACGTCACTACGTACACTCCCACTCAGAACAAAGGCGCAATAATGAGCTGAAACCTGTTGACCAGTTTCACCAACTATTACTACATTCCTGAAATGCGTGCATAATTACATCAAAGCTGATTATCACAAACCTGTGATTGCTCTCAATCTGATTTTCAAAGTCAGTGAATCAAATACTACCTACAACAACTATGGTTTGTTGGACATATATAAGTCTTATCAGCTCTGGCTTTCGCAAGTGATTTATGACCGTATGCAAATGTTATGAGCTGGGGAAAAAATTAATGGCCTTTGGCCTCCCTGAGGCTCCGTCCCCGATACGTAAAGTTGGAGAAAAAGACTCAAGACTTCCCACCAAAGGAATTACCTGACTTTTGCAGCCACGTCTTGTAACGTAGAGTCAGTTTCCATCGCCTGGTGTGTGAGTTGAAGAACCGCCATGCCCAAGCACTCATTTTTAAATCGACTTATTTCCTCTTCTGTCTGCATATCTTCTATTTGCACTTCATTCACAAATTCATATTTTGCCTGGTTTGAACAGAGAGGAGACAGAGAAGTTGGATGATCCATTACTGTCAGTTGATGTTTTTTTTTGTTTTGTTTTTTTAAACACACAAATCAGGAAATTCATGTTCAACACAAACCTGGGAAAATAAATACTCCAGAGAGGCGATTTCCAGCAGAGGGGAACCTGCCTGGTTTGTCCCAGGCTTGTGGGCATGGCGACAAACAGTTGGCTCCGTCTTATGCAGTCCGTGCCAATTCCGAAAGTAAAACCTGGATGAAGAAAACCAGACAAACCACATGAGCATTCTTGCCACATTTCCTCCTGACTTCCACACAGAGTGTTGAACAACGGTAGACTCACCTCATACAGAAGTGAAGCACAAGGCTGGAGTTCTCCTCAGGTCTGAAAACGTGGTTTGGACTGTACCAGGAGCGCATGAGCGGGTTGTACAGTGCAAAAAGCACATGGCACAAAGGGGTTATCCCTGAGAAACAAAAGGTGGAAGTTAAACACAAAACAACATGACAATAAAAAAAACGCCCTTTCAAGCTCATGCAATAGCTCTCACCAACAGCCTCTGCAGCAGAGATGCACAGCTCCTCGGCTGTGACCTCTCCAGAGCTGTGAGACAGGTATCTCTCCCCTTCTCTAGTCCAGAACAGGTGAACGTGAATGCCCTGACCCTGAGGAGGCTCACTGCTTCCTGGAGATGTCCCCGGCTTCGACCGACTTCTTCTAGACATATTGAGGAACCCTTGATGTCTGGCAAGGGGACATTTACATGGATTGAATCACGTCCGCATTACAGATTGCGTCAAGACGCACATTAAGTAACTTCAAAACGACATTTACAGATTTACTGATCCAAGCTGTGTGTGTGTGTTGTTTTTATTTTTATTTTTTTTAAAACGTATCGCTGTTTGGAAGAATAGAAATGTTAACCAGTTCCGAAATGATAATAAATAAATAAATAAAAATGAGTGTAAATACATGAGGCGATAGGATGAATATGTCCACAGGCCTTCCGGGGACGGCAGATTGTTCAACTTGTTGTTTACATGTGAAGTGTTTCACCGCAGAGCTCAACACCGCATGCAATGTTTCTAATATACGACGAGTGTCGAGAAACAAGCGCATAAAAACACAAAGTATCCGATTACAGGGAAAGAAACAAGCGCTACATCCGTAAACTTGTGAACACGCACGTCAGCGGCGCGTCTTACCGTCAAGACTTTCCCAGGTTGAATGAATCGAACGCGGTAAAATCCAGTGACAACCGACCTACATTATTTAATTGCGAGTGGATTTCCCCCACGCCGCCCACCGGCTCAATTTCTGGAGACTTGTGAGTGAAGAAGAGACTGATGGACGGACGCTTCCCGAAACCAAACCTGACCACTCCCTCTATAAACTCCCTCCCTCCGCCCCCTACCACTGGAGCGCGCACGCTACCAACGAGCGCGCACGCCCATCGGACAGGGCAGAAATTCACATTTCACGGCATTGAATATTTAAAGAAATATACGAATACTTGTTTGTACTATTTTTTTTCCATTTACCTTGATATTCCTTTAATATGCTCAGACGTTATGCTCAAACGTAAATTTAATATAAAGTTTTCATTTGCATTGCTGTAGTCAATTATTTCAGTCTTTTATCAGCCGAAATTCATGTTTTAGAATTCAATTTCCTCACAAAATAAATCCACTGAAAGTATAGCGTAAGTGAATAAGAGTGAAACGACCTGGGCAGTTGCTTTCGCACAAAACAGGGCCTGAAAGACCTGCACGCCACTCCCCAAGTATGTGCGTACCAATACATCAACTTTAATCCGTACGCGCAAACATTTTGGAGACGGTGGAATCTGGCAGCGCAGATGGTGATGTGGTGAATTTAAGCCAGATTCGTCTTGCATTTAATATCGTTAAATAAGACTTATAGATCCACCTCATCATAAATACAGAACCATGAATTGTGTGTTCCTTTAGTAAGCCAATAGTCCAACTACTGAATTTGCAGCACGGGTTCATCTTCAAATTATATTGAGTGGTGGAGCACTGATTATCAATTGTGACAAAGTGTGTAACAATCAGTCTAATTGCTTAGTTATCGCAGTGATTGTCGTGCCTAATGCTGCACAATTGATGTGCTGGCACCGCTTGAAAATAACACCAATGGAAATCCGGATGGAGAGTTTTCAGGGGCCAGAAAGATTTATTGGCCCATGGTGTTGACTAGCCAATACAGATTCATTAGAACAGTGCTCTTGGATCTAGGTGCCCAACAGGATCCAGTGTTCCACAGGAACCAAGCCATCCCGGTGCTGACCACTCTTTGGTTTCTGGGAATCGGCCTACTGGTACATGTTTGATATGATTAATATATCTTGTTATGTTCTATAATAAGTCCCTTTTGGGTATGGTATAATACAAGATTTGTCCATTAGGTCTGGGATAGCACAGCAATTCCTGCACACAATAACTCCAGCTGTTTTGGATGGCATATCAACATGACCACTTGATACATCAGTTTTCCTTACACTATGAGTAAGAGGCCAACATAATCTGCAGCAATGTCCAGTTTTCCAAATGCAGTCTGCACAGTTGATATTGAAGCAGAGTGAAAATTAATTTGAACTGTAGACATTGTTTACAGTCAATGCAAGAGGTATTTGTGTCTCAAATGGTTTCTGGTAAATGTATTGTAATGACCTGGCTCAACACATGACTCCATGCTGACACACAGCAGTGTATGGGTTCAAAGACTGCAGTCAGGCGCTGGGCGTAATGTCTGGCTCCTTGGTAAGTTCATGAACACCATTGTAGAAATCCTATCCATGAAATCCCTATTTATACATTTTCGTTTTACCTTGCAGGACACAGTGGCTATCCTAAGGTGTTGGCTCCTCACAGCCATCTGCCCCAGAGAGAGAGAGGAAATTAAAAAAAAGCAAGCGTTTTGATACCTCAGGGGGCATTCTGCTTCATCACCCAACAAAAGGTGTGTAAAACTGTAAGGGCATGTGGTGCCAAGGAACGCCATTCCCCTTCTCCCTCACCCACAGCACGAGGGCCCACACATGAAGGCTCCGTGAAGGTGTCGTGCAGCATTTGTAATAGAACAGTAAGTAGGTTTCTTTTTTTTTTTTTTTTGAATCAGTATCTTTAATTGACCTGGCAATTTCACACATTACTTCACATGTTACTCATTATAATAAATATTTGGTGGAGTATGTCTCGGACTTCTTTGATCGCACGGATCGTGTCCCTCTGCGACTGCAGGACAATTTCAGTCAGGACCCGACCACCTCCAGGTGCAGGGACACGCTGCACCAGGAACCCCCTAGTCACCAAACTCTAGAGTGACTGAGGACGCAACAAAATAAGCCCGCTGTGGATTTTTCACAAGTCCTTATTGAAATTTAATTCATACATTTTTTAAACAGATGAAATTTTACCAGTCTCCGACACGTCAGCGTCTCCTTCCCTCTGACACATCCTGGATTCTTCAGTAGTAGAGGGGCACTCAACAGCAGCACTCAGGCTACAAAGCTCCTTCACAGAGGAAAAACTCTTCCTCCAGCAGTTGCTCATACACTTTTATCCCCAGTGCTCCTGATGGATTGGCAAATCAGGCAGAGCTCTGTGATCAGCTAACAGGTGATCTCAATCTCCATTCTAATGGACCTAACACAACAATCTCAACATTGTGTCCCAGTGGAGATAAGTGGCTCCATGGTATATTGTAATTATAATTTACTTTATCCACACCCAACTGACAGGATAAAAGTAGAGCACGCCTGGGAGCGGAAACCGGTCCATCACAGAAAGAACAAAAAGAGAGAGTCCCACAGTCACTATTACAGGTAGCATAAAGTTTCAAATTAGCCTCAAATGGATGTAAACCAGAGGAACACATGCACAAGGAGAACATGCAAACTCCAGAAAGAACAACCGCCAACCAGATTGGAACCCCAAGTACTATTCACGAAAGCATTTACTTTACTGTCTGTAAAAACATGAATCATCTGTTCTGGCTCTAGTTCTGTGTCCACTTTAGAGAACAGACAGACTTCTGCAATTGTTGGATGTGGGGCCGCATGATACTGGGAATATCACAGTTTGTGAAAGTGGCAGCTCTGAATTGCCCATGTGAATGAGTGGGTGTGTGACTGTCTGTGGGTCTCTCTGTTCTCGCTCTGCAGTGAACTGGTAGCTAGTACGAGGTGTACCCTGCCTTTCACCCGGGGTCAGCTTCAGTCGGGCGTAAAAGATTCATGTTGAATGTGGGAGACTAAAAAATGTATGGTGCATGAGGATTTTGTAAGTGTCTGAGATGGTCGTTCAAAAAAAAAAAAAAAAAAAAAAAAAACAGAAAGAAAAAAACTTTAAAGCCAAAAATAACACTTGGGTAATAAATTATTCAACATGCAATTATTGGGAATATTTTCAAGGAGTGAACTAGTGAACTGACTTTACATTTTTAGTTGGATGGCTTGAGCACAAGTCCTAAAAACAAGCTGACGCACTAGTGCAGTGCTTAGTTTGGTATTGGGCTGGTAGAGCGGCGTTCTAGCTACTGATGTTCACAGCAGTGAGAAATTGAGGACGACAGGTCTATCCCCGAGGCTGATGACCATCTGAGGTTTGTGGATGAACTGATCATGACTTCGTACCACTGGAAGACACAAACACAAAGAGATTTCCAGACAGTCTGCCGAACCTCCTGTCTTGACATGTCTCTTTCTCTCAGTCACGGCTATTTAACCCAAATTCAGAAAATGGGAAATCGACTGTACCCACATTAACGATTGTTTAGTGCTTTAAAGTCTCAGTCCTCTTATTTTAAATGACCAGTCCCATAAGCCTTTTCACACACACATACACACACCAATCACCACCGCTACATAGCTGATGATCAAACCAACTACAGTGAGGTTGGCAGACAATCCACTCTACCAAATAAACCAGAGCTATTTGCCAATAATTCAATTTTCTTTTTCACAATTCCAGATGTAGTAGTAAACACTCTTTGTCTCCGAGCGAGAACATCCAGGTTGAACTTGTCTTCCTAGAGTTCACCTGTCAGAAAGCACACGTTATCCTCAGCAAATCTGATTTCCTGTATCCAGTTCAAAAACACACATTCAGTACTACATAGTGACTTTTAAAGTCCCTGTAATGTGTGAATGTGAGGTCTGAGTGTTTGCCCTGATCGACTGACTAGACCTGTCCTGGTTGTAGCAGCTTATTTGCTTAGTCATCTGGAATTGGCTCAAGTATCAGGCTTTTTTGTTTTTCAGTTTGAATATGGCACTGATGTAAAAGTCTTGTTGGACTATATTGCGATCCTATTTTTGAAGCTTACCCATCAGCCTCATAAAGGTTGAAGAACACACATATTTCACATTGCACCTCAATCACATCTTATTAGTCACACGCTGCTGTGACCCTCAGGAATCTTGGAGCTGCTATCTTGTGTACCTTTAGTGTTGCCAAACACTTTGGTGTGTGGCCATTATACCTCACTGTAGCATTTCATGATACATGACTCACATATTTATGATGAGAACTATTTTAACACTACAGAGACAATATTTGAAGGGCTGATTAATCATGTACAGGCTTGAAAACCACCTTGCCATTATCTAACAGCATATCATGACATTCAATTATGTATTGATTTGGGGGGAAAATTCACTTTTTTTTTTTGGCTGGGGTGGATTTCCAAACATTCAAAAGATGTAAAAAAAAAAAGAAAAAAAAAAAGAAAAAAGCCAAAAAACCATTTGCCATCTGCCTTGTTATATTGTGTGCATCTGTTCCATCACTAGGTGTCACAATTTAATCAGCTTGAAAATGTTTCATGTGATTTTGCATATTCTCATTCAAATTCTTTAAATATTGTGAAATCATTTTGTCACTATTGTCTTTTTCAATTTCCTTGTAATAAAAGAGCAGCCATAGTATTTAATAAGGAGCATCCAGTCCTTTGGTGGGCAAACTCGGTCCTCGAGGGCCTGCATCCTGCAGGTTTTAGCTTTCTCCCTGCTTCAGCATACCGGATTCTAAGGATGATGTCATCACCAAGGTTGTGAAGAAGCCCAATAACGAGCGCCTTATTGCGATCGGCTGTGTTGCAACTGGGAAGTGACATAAACCCTGCAGGACTCCAGCCCTCGAGGACCAAGTTTGCCCACCCCAATTTTACATCAGGGAACTAATATATTACTTCAGAGTTAGAATAAAAAGCGTTTTTAATTTTATGATTTCTAAAATAGATAAAGATGTTTAGTGTAGCTTCTAGGCTATATGAGCAATCGTTTGTCATTGTTATTTGACCTTTTAGAACTAAGCTCAACAACTTCTACTTTTAGAATATAGAACTGAAACCAAAAGTTTAGATCTAAGTCAGTTAATATTTCCTGGGCACTGTTGCTAATACAAGCCTATGATGGGTCTTAAGACCTGTTGTTTCCTCAGTTCATTGGAAATTTTAGTAGTGAAATGGAAAAAAGAAAAGGTCATGTAAACCATGAGTCATTCACATACCCTGAATCGACCGACATTTTAAGTCTGACATGTTACTTTCTATTGTTAAGACAAAATAAAAATATAGTACAAGTTCAGCCAGCCATTTGTCAGGCCTTAAATAGACAGCTCCATGTATTTACCAAAGGTCGCTGTGTTTGTATACACCCTTTGCATTTAGGATCTTTATGTGTTCCTTCATCAAGAAAATCTTACTTCTACCTCATCTAAACAATGAGTATTCTTACATTTATGTCTTTTGAATTCCAAAGTTCATCATTCAGATATTGAAACATAACCACAACATGGTCTTTAAAGATTGAAGATAATTCAAACTTTTATTATCTACGATTGGGAGGGGGGGAAGAATTGTAATTTCGGGAAAACAAACATGTGAATACATTTGTCACTAACGCCTTCAAAGTCAAACACAAGCCTGAATTTTAAAAACTTTTAAGAGAAACATTTGACAGCTGTCCACCAACCCTGATGAGAAACAAGTTTCAGTGGCACCCAAAACAAAAATAAAAGAGCTCCACAAAAGCAGCAGTTTCTGTTCTGAGCATGATTTACTAATGCAGCGCAGCCGTGTAATTAAACTGAGTGCTAATCCCTCGATTCTCAGTTGAATATGTTTGAGGAGTCGTGTCACTGTAATATTACACATAAGAGTTGCAACAGAGTAGGTAAAGAACATTGGTAAAAATAACTGAGTCAAGTTGGTTTTGGTCATTCCTTCTTAGTTTCCTCCTGCTCCTGTTTCACCTCCTCATAGGTGGCTTCTTCGTCTTTCTCGTCTCCGTCGTCCGTCTTAGAGTTGGGAACCCAGAGTCCTGAGTCAATACACCGCTTCATGTGAATCTTCGCCTCCTAAATCACATGAAACAAAGATGATTTACTTGCAAAAAAAAAAAAAAAATAGAGTGAAACGTATTAAGACTAATGTGCACTTGAAATTGAAAACTAAAAAAGGACTTACCGTTGGATCCATTTTACTAATGACATCTTGTAACATTTGGATATCTTTATCATCGAAGCATTTCTGCATCTCCTGCAAATGTTGACACCCTCAGTAACACGTTGCAAACTAACACAGGACACACCAAACTACACAGAGACCATCACAACTTACAAGCGGCAGTGACTCGTACACATCGACGGGATCCAGGCCTCCAGGTCCCAGTCGCTTTTGTCGCTCCTCCTCCTCATATTCCTTCATGGCCTTTTCTATGCGAATCTTTGCTCTGCCTCTCACTCGCTCCTTGAAGGATTCCAGCTCGTCGTTGAAAGCATCTTGGTATTGTTGATCTGCAGTCTGTGAAGGAACAAAAACTCTTGATGATTCACAAGCTACGGGAGCATGGAAATAACCTCATTGTCTTGAGCGGCCAAGGAATCACACATAGATAATTTGCGTGGAAGTATATATACACAAAAGTTACATTTTCCACTTTGGTTTGTTGCTGTAACTCACTTCTTGGGAATGCACATCGACATGTCTTTAGATTTGAAATAAATAAATACATTGGCCAAAATACAGCTTCTTTAGTCAGTGTCTGAGTATGTGTTATCCAAACAGAATCGGTCACCTTGATCTTTGCAAAAAACTGGCGAAAGCAACCACGGGGATCCATTTTGAGGCTTTTTGCCAGCTCTAAAATGAACTGCATGACGATGGTCTGATGAGCCACTTGCTCCATCAATGCATGTTTCTGCAAAAGAGGATTCGAGTTTTAACAGTGCAGTAAATTTATATTACAGTCCATGTCGGGACATTTTTGAGGCAAAGGTTTTTTTTTTTTTTTTTTTTTTTTTTTTAAAAGAAAAAAAAAAAAATTTTGAAAAAAACCCTTTTTTTTTTTTTTTTTTTTTTTTTTTTCCCCTTCATGTCTCGGACTCGTAATGACTCTGTT
>OMNM01012568.1:3344-30741 GCA_900302745.1 Parablennius parvicornis | reverse complement strand
GTAAACACATCATACAGTGGGTGCTGATGTCAAGGTGTGTTTAGTGGGAGGAGGAGTTGAGATCGAGAAACAGTTGCGATGGAGTGGGGTCTGCAGGGGTTACAGTTTAAAAGCTAAAAACCTTTCTGGGAAAATAAAAGCTGCTCCTCAGTCTGCTGGTTTTTGTCCTGGGGCACCTGAAGCAAACGCTTGAAGGCAAACGCTTTCTCCAAACGCCCTCAATGGATGGCAGTGGAGTCTTTACAATCCTCTTGACAGTTTTCTTGACCAGACTGGAGGAGTTGTTGATCACTAAAGGTCCTCTGATATTAGGATCCTCAGGAATTTGAAGCTTGTGACGTGTTCCACAGCCAACTCTTTACTGCAGATTGGACTATACTGCCTGTCCTTGAGGTCCACGATGAGCTCCTTTGTTTTGGTGGCGTTAAGGAACAGGTTTCTATCCTCGCACCAAGCTGCCAGATGCCATACCTCCTCGCTGTCAGCTACCTCATGGTTGTTGCTGATCAGGCCGATGACCGTTGTGTTATTTTTTTTTTCTTCAAAAAATAATAAAAGTACTTGATGGCTCTCTTGTAATTCCCTGTGCAGTATCTTATGTTCTGCTCATCAAATCTATACTGTATTAAAAGTCAGAGACTCTGCAATAAGGTGTACTTTTCAAGGGCATGTTTCATCAGATTTTTTTGTACCTTAATAGCACAGGAAATACAAATGCTCTGCAATAATTCAATGTCTCACTTGTGGGACTAACACAGGATTATCGAATATAATATAAGCTTACCGAATGTAAATGTAGGAGACATGTAGTTAAAATATGGTCAGCAATGCACGACGGACAAGATGATTATTTGCAATTTTATATTTTTCATAATATACAAGTGATATTTGAAAAATGTAACAATAATGTATCTCCATAAATGTTTGCTTGTTTGTTTTTCCTGTTAGGGTCTTACACTATTTTGCTAAGTTAACCACATCACACTGGTGTACACTTAGAGGCTGATGTGCAATCACAGCATCAAATCTCACACATATATAAAGAAAAATGCCTTGTGAATAAAGCAGTGACCACTGGCATCAGAAATGAAAATGTTTAGGAGTTTTGGTTTGAAGTGTTAATGGATTTCACTATTTGAATTATTTAATTGCAAGATGTTTATGTCCTTTATTGCAATTATTCACACTTTATAAAGGAATGCCTGTGCCTTTTAGTTATTGTCAAGTAGCTACTTTGGTAAAATGCTTCGGGGATGGTTACTGAAAAAAATGCATCAACAGCAATATGTGTTTAGTCAATAAATGTGCTCCAGTATGAGACAACTGCCTCGATCTCTTAGCTGTCGATAAATAATTCTCTTAGAAATGACAATTCATGAAGTTAAATTCATACTGCTTTTGACATCTTGATCAAGTTGTCAAGATTTTTTTGATAATTGTGCCAAATACACCATTTCATGAATGAAACTGACCCCTTGAACTGATTTCAGTCCGTCATACAAAATTTTACAGGCAGAATTTTAATTTCACGTCAACCACCAGCCTGGGTTTGAATCACAAGAGACGTGTGCATCACTTTCCCTTACAGTGTGTAAACCAGTGTTTGTCTTCTTCTTCTATGACTATAGGAGGGAGCAGTGAATGTCATTGAGTGTATGGGTGTTATCAGAGGAACAAAAAAGGCAATTTTTATCCAGTGGGTATTTGTAATAGATTGTATATAGAACAACAAAAATTTATATAATAAGAACTTCCACTTGGCACAGATTCAGTCCTACCCACTAGTATAAAAGCTCCTGTATGATTCCCCAATCAATCATTGGATAATTTAATTATTTCTTTTCCACCTTTTTTATGTGATGAACATGCTTTGTTGATAGGATTGGAGCTTGTCTCCGAATAAAGTCTGAATAATCAGCTTCTCAGTCACGACATTTGCGGGGCACATTGAGTTGGGGCTGCTGATGTGGTGCCATAAATCCATCTGTACCGGTGCCACAAGGCTGAGAGTGCCTGAAGGACACCCTTAAACACTTTTAAACTGTATACAGCAGTGACAGGATTAGACTGCAGGCTTGTTAAGTTGGTTCTGATGAATGCACAATGATTCTCCCAAAAGAACAATAACATAAAGTCTTTGATACGATAATCTTGCTTTTCAATACTGCTTCATGTCTTAACTATATAAGATAATATATCCACACCAAAGTTGATACAGGAGTGTGAATGCCTAATGCTAGAATACTGTTTGGACTACATTTATTGTGATTATGTGCCAAACCTACAGAGACTGTAGTTTCATCTAGATACAAGTCAGCAGTCGCTTTAGAAAGCAGAGAATTTGGGTATTTCTGTTTTTATGTTGAAAAAATCTATATAAAATGACTTTTCAAATGAAAAGACAACTTTCTTCTAGCATGAGGGTTATCTAGAAATCATCGTGGAAAACGGAGCAAGTGAGAGGTAAAACTAATTTCTGTTTCAATAAACACACAATTCAGATCAGCAGGCAAGAAAATCTCTGAACTATATGTTCCTTTATCAAATGAGTTCAACATTATTTCTTTTATACAAGACACAAGACCCTTTATTGTTAAAATATAGGTAATACAGAAAATGAGCAGTGCATGAGCAGCGGCCTATTATGAACCATCCAGCTCCAACATTTGAATCTTGAATTTTATAAACCAAAACCTTGCTTTGCATGATAAAACGTGTTTTTTTTGGCTTTTTTCACAATGGATCTGTGCAAATGTATTCAACTGAACTGATATTTTAATTTTTGAATGGATTACTCCGAATAGTTCATTGTGGTTGTTCCAAATAAACAATGTAACTGGTTTCACAGTGGAACCAAACATACTCTTTTCCTGCAAAGGCCATTTTGAGCTATTTTGAGTTTTGCATTATTTTGCATTTATTCCTCCATAATCCTCATGTAGCACCAATGATTCATGCCTGCTTTTAATCCCGTATAACACATGCTAATCATTTGACAACACACACGCAAAATCATCCATACTGTTGCCAAAGTGGTGGATAGGTGTGTTTTTTTTTTTGTTGTTTTTTGGGGTTTTTTACCCAGACTCTTTAATTTATGGAAACAGGTTTAACATTTGATCAAATTCTTCAGTAAACTTGATAATATCTGGATCTTTTAAATGCCGTGTCCATCCCATGTGAGACATTTCAGAGAGGATGATCATTTCCACTGCAGTGCTTTTCTCCCAGGGCAGCCTGCTGCACACTGACAGGTTTTTCTTTTTTTTTTCTTCCAAGTCTCAAATTCTGTGCAAATTGCCCTGTTATTCTTCTTTCCAGCACAGTGAACTGTGAATTTCTACACCTACAGGATGCTATAATGAATGTACTTTTTTTTTTTTTTTTACAAATCTAACACTAATAACGTGAATGGGCTGAGTCCAGCTGAGCCGGGCTTTGAATATCTTGATTCAGTTTGGATGTGGTTTGTAATCTTCTTGCAAGAAATTTGTGTTAGAATGAGTGCTATTTTTTCCTCTTTTCTCCTCTAAAATCACTCTGACAGTGTCATGATGATGGTTTTTTTTTTCTTTTTACATGATGTGATGCACTATCAACTCCAACCTTGCTGTGACACTCAGGGTGTTAATTGGTTAATTTTACATCTTCCCCACAGAGAGAAAAACTCTCATGGACCTCAAAAGCAGCAGGGTGGAATAAAAAATATACTAGGAAATGCCTCGTGATTGCTGATATTATACTATCATGGAAATAAATGAGAGAAATCTGGCTGGGCAAAGTGTGGCCTATTTGTATTCCAACAAAGCACAATGGATCATTTAAAGTTACAAATTGCAACATCTTGAAATTTTACAACTTTGCTACCAATCCTGAGGATAAAGTTAACAATTTGTGGACATCTGCAAAAGAATTCTCATCTTTTCTTCTGACTTGTGCTCATTTGTCTATGTTTTTAAGAAAATTAAGAAACAAGTAGCTGACTAAATCAAGAGAAGATGAACTGCCCCCAATTCTGTATTACATACTTTTGCACGAACCATGTTCATGGGGAAATAGGGAATCCATTCCCAGCAAAGTAGTGCTAACAGTCAAGGTAGTTGGTTCTAATCTGGGCATTTATGTGCAGCATTTGCATGTTCTCCCTGTCCATGATCAGGTTTCAAAACAATGCATGTGTGGTGTCTATGTGCCTGTGAATGTGAGCATGTGTGGATCTCTGTCTCTCTGCTTGCTCTGTTAAAAGGTAAAGCAATTGAAATGGAAAAAAAAAACCCACCTGGAAATTATTAAAAGTGGCAAACCCTAAAAGTTACAATGGTGAAAATAATTTAAACTTTCACAAACAACTTAAACTGATTTTTTTTAAAACTATTAAAACAGTATTTAAAACAGCAGAAACCGCCAAAACAGGTAACAACTGTAAACAGTTCAATTCACTGTAAACCTGTTTTACAGCTAAAGATGAAGTACATTCACTGAGAAGTTGGCAAAAACTCTCAATTTGATCAAAAAGATTACAGTACCGCCTTCAACAATTACTAGACTAGAACCAAACTTTTGTTTTAGAATTTTCTTTTTTTTTTTTTTCAAACTAAAATTTTGTGTTTATTAAGCTTCATTAAAGAAGCATTGACACGTCATGATGGAGTCAAACAATAAACCTCAAAAAGTTTTGTTTCCTTGTTACATGTAGACTTTTGTGTCACCCTCAATAACACTCAGACATGTATATCTTGTTTGGATATGAGGCTCATTCAAACCCAAATTCAGTTTACTTAATAATGCCTTATACATGCTGAAAATAGCACCTCTGTGATCTGTAGTTACATCAGTAGTGCCCATTATGCTCTAAAACTGTGCCTAAATTAGCGAGTTGTAACTCTGACCTCATTACATGTGAACTAACGGCCGCGGGGATGCAGCCAAATGAGACAAAACATCCTCCATCAACTCGGAAACACCCGCCAGTTGTGAGGCTATGCAGGTGACTTTTCCATCTCTCATGTCAGTATTCATTTGTCTGTTCGCATCAGGCTGTTTGATTAATACGTAGCCTCTTTTCTGTCATATACAAATATAAACATCCCTGTTTTGCGTGTCTCTCCTCTATATAAGGAAACACTGCTGCCGGTTTGATTCGCAGACACAACTAATGACTCATTTTGATGGAGAGACTCACTGGCAGTGGTCCTTGGGGACAATGAGGAGTGGAACAGGGAAAAGAAGGGCACATTGGGGTTTACTCTCACTCCTCCTCTCAGGGTCGAGTGTCCTCCAGAGGGGCTTTAGAGGAGCAGTAATCCACTGAGATGTGCGAGATTGGCTTCCCCTGGGACGGAAATGTAATATGACAGAGTACAATGGAGGAGGGAAGGGGAGAGAGCGCGGGCTAAATTTCCATACAAGAGACCTGGTGGTGGCCCGAGGCCTTTGTGTGGCTTTTGAAAGTGATGCATTTTTTGTGAGATGATAATGGTGATGATAATCCTCCACGATAAACACAATTGCCACCGAAGTCCGTTCGCCCTGTTTCATGACTTTCCTCAATCACGTTGAGTTCCGTGTGAGGTCATGCCATTAGGAGTGATTAAGGGTGTGTGAAAGCAGGGATGTTAGCACATTACCTCACACTTTAGGCTGTATTTATGGTGAGAATTACACAATCACCAGGGATAACCTTGTTTTCTATAATTAGCAAAGAGAGCTTGTCACGGAATAATGTGACGTCTGCTGGGAAAAACATTTCATTTACACACATCAACACCGTAATACAACACTAAACCAACATTAGAGGGTTTCCACTTAGTTCAGGTTGCATGTTTGCGTGGATCTGACTTTTGGATTCCACATCTTTATATTCCCATAGCATTCGGCGCATTACTTCCACCCTACTTCACTCAGTCCTCAAAGGCGTAATGCATAATCTCAATGTAAAGATGTTTACTTAGTCGTCCCTGTATGACTACTGTTGTTAGAAGGTCTGTCTGTCACTAGGCCAGTCGAGTTATTTTGGTCATCTCCGAGGTGACAGATTTGTCTTCAACTGGGCTCCAAAAGCTGATTCCTTTGCACCATTTGAAAGCTGAGGCTACTCAAGCATCTGGTATGCATATACATATATATATATATAGTCTGCAAGATGCCAAAAATATACCAATGTATGAGTTTACCTCACCTAATGTATTTCAAAAAGAAAAGCAATGCTATATTTGAAATTTTAAAAGGTGAAGGACTTTTTTTTATGTAAACTTATAAAGAAAACAAAATTGTTCCATCAATATTGTAATTTTAATAATGGATGGAAGTACACATTGATACATTTTCCTTCCACTGACATTGGTAATCTATTTAAAATGTGGAGAAATAAGCTAAATGAAAAAGGACACACTGTTGTCTGATTGATGTTGATGTGTTGTCCTATAGCTCAGAGGTGGGACATTATAGTATATTCCAACGGGACAGGCAGGGATGTAGAGCCGCTATCAAAGCCATATATATATATATATTAAAAAAAAACTGTTTTGTTTAGATAATATGACATTCCTCTTATGCATCAGACAAGTTCTTGTATTTCTCTACAGGTTTTGTTTAATATAAGCAATTAATTTTAATCCAAGCTTTTCATATAATTTAGTTTTTCTCATTAGCCTCCCGATTAGAGACAACCAACGGGCCATACATAGAAGTTCAGCATTTTGAGTGTGTCTTCAGTCCAGTAAGAAAAGATTCAGACAGAACAGAAAACCTTTTAGTATTAAGAAAAAAAAAAGAAAACACTGCCACAACTCAGAAATTCAGTGGAAGAGAAACTGGGTACTGCACCAACTCACTACTGCCAACTAAAGGGCACAGTGCCATTACTTAAATTTGACAGGCTGCACCTTTAAAGGTAGTAAACGCTTGAATAACCTAGAAAGTAAAGCTAAAATATGTCAGTGACTCAGGCTTCTTTCAATACAGAAGTGTCATCTTTCAGTTCAATGTAATATTCATCAAACCAAAAACTACTATTAATTAAAGTTGACAGCAACCTCGGGCTCTGGTCTCTGGTCTCTGGCCCGTCGTGGTCGGCCCAATCATGGTTTCTGGCCCATTTATATATTAATAAAATATAAAATTTTGAAGGTTTTGACAAAAACTTTTCATGATTTTATTTTCGAAAAAATATTTGGGGCTTTTATTTTCAAAGCCAGCTCACCCCTAGTGTAGCTAAACACATAATATCCATTTTGAAGTCAACATTATAATTTTTTAGAAACAAAGACTTTTGAAGTAGTTTGGGGCTTTTAGCCAGGTTGAGTGTTTTGGGGCAGAGGTGAGGCCAGTGGGGCTCCTGGAAGTCTGGTGGTGGCAGAGATCCAGGCAGAGGGGGGTGTATGTAGTGGATTCTGAGGCCAGTCAGGGTGAGAGTTTTGGGGGAGAGGTGAGTTCACTGGGGCACTTGGAGGTCTGCAATGAAAAAAACAAACAAACAAACAAAAACAAAAAAAATTAAAGCTGCAAACAGCCTTGGTCGGGGCCTCGAGCTATGACCTCTGGCCCAATCATGGCCTCTGGCCCATTTAAATATTAATCAAATAAAAAATGTTGAAGGCATTAACAAAAAAGGACTTTTATTTTAAAAAAAATGTGGGGGGATTTTACTTCAAAAGGTTTAAGGTTTAGGTGTAGCTTTTAAGAAACAGATTTTTATTTTGAAAATCTTTGAGACTATTTTAAGCCTCTCCTCTGTCTTTTGATCGTGTTTTGAAACCAATACAATATTTGCCCTCAGAGGAGATAGCATTTCAGTGACGGTCTTTTTTAGGTGAAAACCTGATTTTGAAAGACAAATTGCAGACTTCCTGTCGGATTTAGGTCAGGGGTATCAGCACGTCAATTTTAGGTCTTGATGAGACAAATAATTGAGATTGGTTTGATCTTTCTATGGCATTCCTTCGGGTTGTGCGGGCCGTTTTAGTGTTTCTAAATGGTGCTAGGGAGCACATTTTGGCACTCTGGTGCTTAATTTTTATATTTTCTTACATTTTTCACCACTTCTGTTGAGCTTGCCAAATTTGGTGAGTTTTTGACCGTGTTTAGGTGTTCAGATTAGGGTCCAAATGACACAGCAGAATAATAAGAAGAAGAAAGAAGAAACATTACAAATACAATAGGGTCCTCGGTCCCTAACTATCAGAGGTTTAAATATTAACCCTCATGCTCGGTATCCTCCGCATGGTCTTTTAGGACCTTGATGGCGACGGTGTCGAAGCTGTGTATCTCTCTGCACTGCATCAGCTTTATGAAGTTTCCCTTCCCGATGAGTGTCATCGGGACATCATGACATGGATGGAGCACAGGGATGACCACGTAAGACCACGTAAGGTCAACTCAGTTTTTAAAAGTCTATTCAGTTTTTCCAGCTTTTTATAACAGGTTGAAAACCTTAAAGAAAAGAGTGAAAAAGAGATAAAGGAAGAAATTAGTTCTATTCAAATATTTTAAATGAATAAACAACCTGAGCTTTTTACCATTCTAAATAATTTATTTATTAAATAAATGAATTTTCTGCTTATTAATTTTTAATGTTTTCAACCTAAAATGTTGTAACTTTTTCCATTTGTAAAATTACATCATGTACTTTGATATACGTATTTTAACTGTTTTAATCTAGAGAGATCCAGATGGAGGAGGGTGCACTCGTTGGATGCTTAGCCCAGCCAGGGTGAGTGTTTTGGGGGAGAGGTGAGGCCACTTGGGGCCTGAGAAGTGTTTTGGTGGCAGAGATCCAGGCGGAGAGGGGTGCACTCCGGGGATGCTTAGCTCAGCCAGGGTGAGTGTTTTGTGTCAAATGTGAAGCCAGTGGGGCTCCTGGAAGTCTGGTGGTGGGAATGATCCAGGCAGGTGCGGGATGCACTTGGTGGATGCTTAGCCAAGCCAGGGTGAGTGTTTTGGGTCAGAGGTGACAAGACTGGGGCCCCAGGAAGTCCAATGGTGGGAAATATACAGGTGTTCGGAGCTTTGACGGCTGATAAAATAACAACTGCTCAATTACTCAAAAAGTTGTACAGAGGTTTGGAGCAGAAGTGTCTCCTCTGTCATTTTATCGTGTTTTGAAGTCGATACGATATTTGCGTATATTTGCCTTTTTTGGGGTGAAAAGCTTATTTTTAAAGGCAAATCGTAGACTTCCTCTTGGTCTTGATGAGACGAACAATTGAGTTTTGGTTTGATATCCCTACAACAATCATACGGGTTGTGGTGGCTGTTTTAGTGTTTCTAGGTGGCGCAAGAGAGCATATTTTGGCACTAATTTCTACATTTTCTAAAATTATTCTAATGATTCAAACGGGTCTCTCACTCAACCACTTCACATACAGTACATTTTAGTATTTTAAGTCATCAGTAATCTTGACAGCAATCTGTGCTTTTATTGATATTGTTATTTATTAATCTATTCAACCAACAAGATCGTTTTCCCCTATTCAGTACAATATCCCCAGTGTGGATTGGCACAAGTGCTATTCCAATGTTCCTCACAGGAACAGGAATAACATGCATAATACACGCAGGCAGAAATTAAATTGTGTACTTCCACTGCACCATTACTCTGACATATTACAAGTTGAATAAAAACAATCCCATCTTCAATATCTATACTAATAAAGTTGATTGATTGATTGATATCTATACAATCATAACGTTATTTGTAAGAGAGTTCATCATACATAAAGCTACGATGCATAGTTATTGATACTTTGCACTAATTAAAGCGTATTCTGCATTATTATTACCTTCTATATTGTGAAACACTCACTGTGTTTGTCAGTACAACTTATGTTAATGCTTTTGTTCCCATTTAGATGAAAAATGTTCTCTCCAGAGTATATGTTCTATCCGCAGTGCATTCAAATAAGAGTCAACGCCACCCAAAGAGTCCTTTACCATTTAATTAGAGGACCTTCAGTGTGTGTGGAATGCTTCACTCACAGCACAGAAATGAGACGTTTTGGGGTTTTTTTCCACTCGCTCAGGACTTTTTTTAATCATTATTTTCCCTTGATTTAGGAGGCAGCTTTGATAAGAGAAGAAAGCAGAGATTTGGACCTGCAGCAGCACCGAGCAGGTCAAACCAGCAGCCTTGAAGCACTGAGAATGAGCTTATTAGTTGGAAACAGCACTTCAGGCTCACTCACATCTTGTTAGTGTATCTGTTGTGAATGATGATCGACGGAAACAAGGCATGGAGACATTTTTAAATTCCTCTCATTGGTCAAGATGAATAATATGTCAGACTGATCTAACATTGTTTTCTTCTAAAAGTGAGAAGATAAATACATCCATCAGCTCTCGTAAACACACTTCAAACATGACAGGAAGCGTTAGAGAGTGAGACTGGGTCATGAACTTTATCACAAACACAAAAAAAATGGTCAAAAGTCAACATGGCTAAAACTAACAAACTAGCTGAATTCAGTTAAAATAGGCTAAAAAGGTTCAAAGTGGCTATAAAAGCTAAAACGGCTCAATTAATTCTCAATTGTAGTCATGAAACAGTTACATAAATAACTTTATGAGCTTGAGCTGTGTTATCTTTTATGATTAAAGTATTAAAGTTCTTCTGGAAAGTGAGAAAATGTTCTTTTGACTGATCTATTTTATGTATATTTTATTACTACTGTATTGTTGAGTAAAAAAGACTTTGTTTTATCAGCTGATAGATTGTTGAATTCAAGTTTTCATTCACCGATCACCCTGAAGATCTAGCAGTTACCAAAAAAAAAAAATATATAAAGCTATGCCGTTTTACACTGCATCAAATTTAATGAGATTATGAGACACAGAACAATTAAGATTGATGGAATGGATGTAATGCACCAGCAAAACATCATGCCTGCATAACTTTAAATGATTAACTTAATAAGTATGACAAATAAGTCACAGTGATCCGAAACACTGATGTAATTGAAAATATAAATTATATATCAAATAAAACTAAAAGACCATAACTGTTACAAAACATTAGGTGATAAAATGCAAATGCATATTAATAAAATAAACTTTAATGCAATTTAAGCCGAACAAAGGCACTTTCATAGTTTAAATATTTATGAAGGGGTTAATGTTTTTTACTGTTTGAATTAAACATTTCACATGATGTACAGTATATAACTACAAAGAGGGTAGTCTAATTTCATATATTGTGTGTGCAATGTTCTTTTCTGTGAATTTTCTTTTTCCAATTAGTTAAATCTTTTTAACTGAATCATATCAGTGACCCAAATACAATTAATGAATTGAAAATATAAGGACAAACGGCTGAATTGGACCACTGTGTCTTTGTAATGAGGAATAGAAGAAGACAGGAAAAAGAGGAAAACTTAAATCTAGTCAACTGTAAGTGTTGAGGCATGTTTTCAACTAGACTTTGAGCTACAAATTGACTGTAGAGCTGTAAAACTGTCAAGTGGTGAAAACGCAGGGTGATGAAACTGAAACGCTCATGAAAAACCTCCAGCTTTATTCCCTCGGATCCAAAAGCTGAACACCGGGTTCAAATGGGAAGAAACACACCATTTTGAAATTTGCTGAGTCATTGATTCATCAATGTTTACAGACCAATTGGCAACATTATATTGATGAGTCAGTAAAATTTGTTAAAGCTACTTTTACGGAAATAATTAATACAACCGAGATGAACAATCATTTCGACATACATTTTGGTTACAGGCATCATTTTTGTTGTTTTTCTAAACTGAAAAAAAAAACTCATCTAAAGGCTTCCAGAAGAGATTTGATTTCGAATTTTTTTATTTTTATTGATGAGTTTTAAGCGTGTTGGCGTGATTTATTTTCTTATTTTATTTTATTCATACTGAACATGTGTTGATTTGGTGCAAGATTTGCTGCAATGATGAGCCCCAGTGACGTATTCTTTCACAAAAATCCTGAACAAGATTGCAATGGAAATGCGAGGTGGAGGCAGGAAATTAAAACAACCCTTGATGACGCCTGATAATTATGCAAAAATGTGAAGAAACGAGAACTTAGAGTACGTAAATTTATTCAAAGACGAAGACGGTGGGGGAAGTATTAACTCTGTTAACACTAGCAGAGTGGTAAAATAAAGATGCATTCAATACAGTATATTGCCATAAGTATTTGCTTAGCTTATAGCTACAAATCATTGAATATAAGCATTCCAATCTCTCCCATTGCCATAGATGTATAAAAATCAACGACCTCCACATGCAGACTATTCCAGAAAACATCCGTGAAAGAATGTGTCACTCTGAGGCATTTATTGGATTCCAGCACAGTGATAGGATCCTACCTGTTCAATGAGTTTAACCAGGAAATTTCCTCACAACTGAATATTCCACAATCTACTGTTAGTAGTAGTTTAACAAAGTAGAAGTGATTGGAAACAACAGCAACTCAGCCACCAAGTGGGAGGCCTTGGAGGAGCCATTGTGAAGTTGAAGAACTCATCTCGATAAAACACCTTTGGGATGAATTAGAGCAGAGACTGTGAGCCGAGCGTTCTCATCTTACATTAGTGTCTGACATAATAAATATCCTTCTGGAAGAATAGTCAAAAATTCTAATAAACATACTCGTAAAGCTTGTGGAAAGCCTTTCTGGAAAAGTTGAAGCTGTTACAGCCGCAAAGTGCAAACCGACGTCATATGAAATCTGACGGTTTAAGAATGAGAAGTCACTTAAATTCATGTGTGTGTGTGTGTAGGTGGATGGGCCAATAGTTTTGGCAAAATAGTGTATATCACAGATCTGTACAAATATCCCATTAAAATTGATAAGAATGTTTTCGGAAACTCAAAGTGATATCGCTATCGATGTACCGCATAAAATCTGAAACCCAGTCTGGACTAGTGGGAATCTGTCACCTGGAAAGTAGATTTTTTTTTCCCAAAGCTTTGCTTTTTTTATTTTCATTCTTCTCTGGGCTTCTCCCTGTTGTTTCATTATAAATACATAGAGATTCATAAACACTGTACATGCTTGGAAACCTTTTTTTATAAACTGATATTTGTTTTTAGTTTGTTTTGTGTTTGTTTCATTAAGCCATATAAGAAGTAAACATTATACAGAATGTATATTTATACATTCGTTATTTATGCAAAACTGATTAAGAAGGAAGTGAGGAATAACTTAAAATGAGAAAGTATAGAAGATGGATGAAACATGTTAAGGCAGAAATAGAGTTTGTTGAGTTTATTATACTTTGAAATCACAAGTCTGGTAGGTATATCATTGTATACAAGTCTGTAAATGTCACACGTGTCACTCTGCTTCCTATTCTATAGTTTTTTTTATATAATCCTGCGGTTTTTAGAAATATGCAATTTCGTAAATAAAAGCTTCACGGTTTCCATTTTTATCATGTGCTACTGTAAAACATTTCAAGAATGGAGGTTGAGGAAGGCAACAAGTTGCACCTTGGATGCGAATAGATTTCTGGATGGTTCCCATGAGCTGGGTAGCTGAATGTTTATTGCAGTTTCCATTTATGTCCAGCAGGTGGGAGGAAAGAGTCATTGGAGCAGATTGGAGACTCGAAGCTGCTTTACAGTGTCTAACTTCTAAATTACTGTTATATTAATACTGTATTTTTCTTCCAGACAAATTGAGTCCGGGCTACTTATTCAATGTCCACAGTGACGATCAGCTTTGTTCTAAAGCAGCAGAGAAGCTTTTACCTGTGATTAGAAAAATAAACGATGATTCATGCATTATTTATGTTGTCCATTATTGAAGAGCTCTTGTCATTGCATCTTTAAAATCCAGAGATGACACAATTTTGCAGGGTTGATTTCTGCACCAGAGCATTCAAATTATTTCAAACGTAGTCCACTTATTTACAATAACAATATTTCTCCATGACTCAACATTCTTAGTGCCTCAGATGTACTTTACTTGAGATATTCATCTCAGTAATGCCACATTGGCCTCGTCAGTTTTGTAAAGCTTAGCACACTGCTATTTCTGGTTGAACAAATAGTCTTACTATTCTCAGGGCCGTTCCTCCTCCCCAAGTATGTATGATTTATTGCTCCCTCATGGATCAGCCATGTTAACATTCCCATCAGCCAACACACTGATCTTCCTGTCCGAATTTTTTTTTTTAATTCCTTATATAATCTTGTATATAAAGCAGCAGTATATCACAACCTAAATTGAAGTATTAGTAATTAATGCATATATAAACAGAGTGTAAATGGACAGCAAATCTCATATATTAGCCCAAGTAGAACATAAACATCACCGCAGAAAGACATTTTTTCATCATTTTATGGAAAACATGAGCTCGTTTTAGATTTGATGGCTGTAACTCATCACAATTCACATCAAAATGTCCCCACTGGCATTAATAGAGTATTTCTATTCTTTTCTATTCAAAAAGGTTGGAGCAGGAAAAATAAATGGCTGGAAAAGCGATTTTCCATCCGTCATGTTATCAAGCAAAGCTGGTTGTGATCAACATGAAATTTGTTAGGATTTTGAAGATCCCATCAGCTGAAGTAAATATCAAAACTTTCAAAGAACCAAGAGAAATCTCCATGTAGTTGATCAAAGCTGACTGCTGGTGATCTTTGGGACCCTCGGGCTGCACTGCATCAAAAACAGGTCTGGATCTCTGCTGGATATCACTGCATGGGCTCAGCAACACTTCCTGTTATTACTGTCTGAACACAGTTTACTATTCAAACACAACCTGAAGCTTCTCCAAACCCATGATCATATCTTTTTTTTTTTTTTTTTTTTAATGGCAAAAAAAGACTAGATTTTGAGAAATCCTGGACATTAAGTATGCAGCAGGCAATTCAAAAGCTGCATCACTGGTGGGATGGGGTATCATTAGTGCCTACAACAAGGCAGCTCCATCAATACTGAAAAATATACTGAAGTTTTATGACAACATTTGCTCCTATCGAGACAACATTTCTTTCATTTTAAGCATTTGTACGTGAGTCTATCTGCTAAAGTGAGCAGTCTAAAAACCATTGAATTTAAAATTCATGGAAAGAGAAAATGTCAGCATAGGCTTAGGAGTGTTGAGAAACTTTCCTGCAGCAGAAAAAAAAAAAAAACTTTCTAAAGTCCAGCAGCTGTTATTTTGAGGTGTCGCTACCTTCAAATTTTAAATGAAGCAGAGGAATGGCAGTTCAAACATACGATGAGTTGTTTCTGTTAAATTGAGACTTGATGATTTATTAATCATTTCATTCTGTTTTTTTAATTTACATTTGATTAAAGACCATTCCAAATATATGGGGAAATGTTTGTGATTAGTGTGCATAAACATATAAAAGAATACTGCTATGCAGTGCCAAGTCTCTAACGGGACTGCGTGAAAGCTTCTTTTTTTGTGTGTATGTGGACTGCCACCTCAGCACAGCGGAACAACACAGTTTGTACATTACCCATGTTATAGTTTAATCTCTTCAGCCAGTCAGATTCCTAATTGTTAACTTATTTCATTTTAGGGCAGGCAAAGATATCCAGCCAAGTAGGACAAGGTCAGCCACTGAAGTGGAATAAATTGTCATGTGACCTTTGATTTCAAATGAGACATTACTTTCACTGTGATGAACGTTTAGTTTGAGCCCGGATAATAAATTAAAAAAGATCAACTTGGAATATTGTGCACCTACAAAGATGTATGGAAATTGAAGTGTAAACTCATGTTCATTAAACATTGTTTTCACTTTGAATTTCAATCATAAATATAATACCTATTATTAATTCGGTGAGTTGTGAAAAAGTAAAAAACTGACCTAGGTTGAAACAGACTTTTTGAGGCTTGTGAGTAAAAACACCTACAACAAGCCACTAAATCAATTTGCTTTTTTTACTTTGGCATGTATCTGGTGGATTTTAAAATATTTACGTTGAACTATCATCAGCAGATCAAATATAAAAGTAGTGTTAAACATGCCAATCGTGTTGTTTTTTACTATAAAGTATGTCATAACTGCCTAAGTGTAGATCATCATGGCTTTTAAAAAAGGCCTCATAATAAATCCTTGAAATATAGTTTCCCCCACACAAAGTTATTTCCAAAAGTAGATGATTCATTTCATTTAAAGCCGAAAATGGTGCATTGTGTCTATGGCAGTATGTTTAATAGCACAATGCTATTATCATGTGCCTAACTGAAACTGAATGTGTAAAATGAGGGCCAGTTTATTTCCACTGGGGAAAGATATTATAACAAATATTTGTATTTCACACACTGAATAAGGTTACATGTTTTATTCTTACCACTGATCGCTTTTGAAAGATTTCTACCACACGAAGAGTAAATTACTGTACTTTACTTTTTGCCCGTCCTCAAATGTTTTAGTTTCGACCATCACTGTTATCTTCATTAACAAAATGTACAGGTAAAAACTTTTTACAATTTTTTTACTTACTATTTAACCAGGGTGGCGCTAACTTGGGCTATCCTTCTAAAGCATTTCTTCAATAAAGCACTTTTCTTTGTCTTTCATCTTTAAATACTTGAATAACATTGAGTGTTTAGGTTTCATAATACATTATTCTTAAACGAAAAGAAAGAAAAGTGATTTTTTTCAACAATTTTAGATATAACACAGCCATGAGTCCCGAGCTGAGATATCAGTGATGCTGCCATGAAAGCTCACTAAATCCTTGTTACCAAAGTCAAAGCCATGCTGTCAGGCTGACTTTGTAAAAACATGCATAACATTCATTTTCTTTTTTTACATTTTACTGTATTTTGCATCACACAATTTCATTAAAATGGCTTTATTTTACAATTGAACTTTTTTTCATTGCGGACTGTTTGGTTTTGAGAAAATATAGACGTTTCCATGACATATACTCTGCACCACGACAAATAAGAGCTTTAACGGTTAAATTCAAAGGTCGTTATGGCACTGTTTCACAGGTCTGGACCACTCAAGATGAAATTGGATTTGTTTGACGTCCCTGGCTTGAACTATCTTCTTCACATGTGAAATTTCAAATCGGCAGTTTGAACAAAGACAACTTTCTTTAGTAAAAAATCAATTTATATGTAAATATAATAAACACCTCATGGTTGTGGGTTTCTGCTGATCATCAATGTGCAGATTGAACTATACTGTTTCTAAAGGCATGTAATACAAGATATATATAAAAAATTCAGCCACTTAAAAAAGGGAGACCTTTGACCACATAAATACATTCTAATCCTTTAGTGAGATTGAACACATGTCATAAATGGATGAATCCTCACTCTGTGCCTTTACAATAATGTAATAACACAAGAGGTCAAAGGAATTTTGACCTTTGGACTAGGGTGTGAAAATATAAGTAGTCCATACTCATGCCAAACTTTAAAATATAGCTTCATTGTATAGTGCAAAATAATTATAATCTGGAGGACAATGGCACAGATGTGACTCCAGAGCACTTATATAAATTGCCTTTACTAAAAGACTGTCAGTGGCTGAAAGATGGCAAAAGTTAAATACATACTACTTATGTAAATGTGTCTTTTTCTATCTTTCTATGTCAATCCATATGGAAGAGGAGTAAAAGCAGAATATAGTATACATGAGGCTAAACTATTGATTTATTCATCTATAGTAAATTTATTAGCAGCAGGTATCAGGGGGGTAAAAAGTGGATCTTACTTTGTTCTTACTGTACATTGCATAAGAAAAACTACGGAGGCCACAAACAAAATCCCAGATTAGAAATGCATGAAGCACTGATGTAATATTTCATTCTTGATAAGAATCTCTGATGAGAAGCCCATCGAGCCCCTCAGCATCCGACCCGATATGGAAATGGGTCGAAGCTTCGAGGGACCGTTTTCTCGACAGCAGATCTTTTTTTTTTTTTGATAAGATGAATATACTCTGGGGAAAACAAAGGATGCATGAGAGGGAACGCTGATAACATGTTTACAGGTCTGCTGCTGCGAGTGCAGGGGCAGAGCGAGGGAGGACAGAGAAAGGGAGGGAAGGAGAGAAGGAGAGAGAGAGAGAGAGAGAGAGAGAGAGAGAGAGAGAGAGAGAGAGAGAAAGAGAGAGCGAGCGATGGCTTGCATGAATAATTATGTGAATTCCCATCAATATGTCTCCATCTCTATCTTATACTTGAGGAGTAATTTGCATTTTGATCAAATCTATGGACAGCTGTTCTAAAGGCTCTTATGGAATGAGCCCAATTAAAGAGGGGAGTAGATATCTGACACATGCTTCATCAGTGTGTTTGTTTGTGTGTGCGCGCGCGCGTGCGTGCGCGCTCGCTCGCGCTATCGAGCTGCATTAATCATGCTTGGAGCGGCTGCAGCACAATGACTGGGAACTACTACACACTAATTAGACCTGGTTGGGTTGAATCAACGATTTAATAGTGCAGTGATAAAGCATGCAATTACTACAACTGAAGCAAGAAATACATTTTTACCAATGCATTTTATTGTCCAACAAAAACATTGGTGGTGACTTTAAGGCAAAGGCAGCTTTTTATTTACACTTGCTCAAACGAACTTAAACCGTGCATTAATGTAGAAAAATAATCAGTGACACTGTATTTTTGCTGTGGTATACATTATATTTTACAGAAGTAAAAAATAATAAAACACAAATCATTTAATAGGATTTTTTTTCAAATGCATGACTGCAAAAGTTTAACCATTTTAATTTCATCTCATCTGTTACATGAATTGTACCGACAAGCGTGTGTTGCCTCACAGAGGGAACGTCACTGAATCCAGAAGACTAATTCTTTAATATTTGGACACCAAATGAGTGTCACGTAATCTAATCAATTTAACATACTAAACTATCATAATAACTCATTAATATATGGCACAGACTCCTCCTGAAAACGCAATGTCCAGTAAAACTCCAAGGATTGGAAAATAATTACGCATAAGCTCTTGAAAACAGATGAATACGGGTCGGTAATGAAACGTTACAGGAAAAAAAATACAGTGGCAAAGATGGTGAAATTATGTAAATTCTTTTTTCACTTTTTATAATTCATTATGGTAGTTGATTTAAACATTTATTGGTTTACAACATAGAAGTAAACGCACGCCAGACTTGCTCAAACTACTCTCCTTCCACTAAATCCTCCTCTGATGCGAACCTTTTACCCGGGTGTTGTCTCTTCTCCTCCACGTGACTTTTGCTGATGTTGTCTAAAAAGTCGAGCAGCAGACTCGTCTTGCTACAACTAGCAGGGTCCAAAACGTCGCACGGACTGTTTGTGCCCATGTCCGGGCTCGAGTTATCCCAAAAGCGTTTCCCGGGGTGCTGACGCTTTTCCAAGTCGGGCAGGTCTTCCTCTCCATCCACTTCCCAGTCCCAGTCACCGTCCTCATACTCGGGATGGCGCTTACCTGGGTGCTGGCGTTTGCTGTGCAGCATCAGGTAGCGTTTCCCTGGGTGTTGCCGTTTTGAAAATTCACTAAAGAGTACATCGGGGTTGTCAGAAATGTGTTCCATCGTAAAGCGCTTTCCGGGGTGCTGTCTTTTCTGGTGCCCCAACAGCGAGTGCATCTCATCTTCGCGCTTACCCGGGTGCTGTCTCTTTTGCACATCCAGGAACTGTTCATCCTGGACCTCTTCCCTCCTGCCTGGATGCTGCCGTTTCTCCAAGTCCTCGCTGTATCGCTTACCGGGGTGCTGTCGTTTTGTCACCCATTCATTCTGAGAGGAAATGCCTTCTGGGAAAGGGGACAAAGCAAAATTACTTCAACATTCCCCAAGTTTACTTTTTTCATCACTTGAGACAAACCCTCGCCTCACAGCGCGTCCTCGCGTAAAATACGCGTAAAACTAGGTGCCCGTCAGCATTCCAGGCATTGTGTCTTTATACGGACCAAAATCGTTTCAAGATTGATTTTAAAATGATGAAAAACAAACGTTTTTGGTCATATAAGACCACATATGAACGAATATTGACTTAATTAATCAAAACTTAATAATTATCCTCTCCAGAGGTGCGCATCGAACTCAAGACTGCAAAGAACGTCGAAAGTTCAACAGAGATCTCCATATATCAATATTAATGATAATGTGGTTTATACAAGCAAAGTGTAAATAAATGGTGGAATGAACTGAGGTTCTATACAGCCAGAGAACGCCCAATAAGCCTAAGAATAATAAAAAATCTATGTTTTACGCACCGTTTCTCCCGTCGTCGTCCTGCAGCTTTTGGAGGATGGATCGTAAGAGAAGACCCTCTGCTCTCTGTAGTATCACGTCGTCCAGGCTCATTCGATCCGTCTCATCCTCGGCAGAGATACTCTGTCCTCCACACAGCGCTAAGTTGCAGATCGTCAGAGAAGCCAGGATGACCAGACATGTCGACTTCATTGTAGTTGAGTTTGATCGTCTGTTAAAAGATAAGAAAACAAAAGAAAACACACAAAAAAAAAAAACGGAAAAAAGAGAAGAAAACAAAAGAAAACCAAAAACAGTTTAACTAAAACAGTGCAGAGCTGAAATTAGCCATACAACTGTGACGGTAATAAGAAACTTTGCAATAGGCAATGTATCCTTGAAAAATGAGTCTTTTTAAACGAAATGTTGAATATTTGACTTGAGCAGTGTAACACTTCAACTTTTGAAAAACTGATTGATTCCGTCGGGCTGACTTTGTTTGTTCCTTTTTTTGTTTGATTTGAAATGTTGTTTAAAAAATAAGTTGTTGTGCCATAGAAACTACAAGAGCACCTAATGCGAGTTTCAAAATTTTAGTTGAAATGATGCCTAGAATCATGCAACATTTCTGATACCAAAGCAGGATCACCTCACGACAGCAGATCATACTGGGTTTGTTCTGAAATGGATCAGCCTTACCTGGTAAAGTGTCCAAAGTCCCCTCTGTCCCCAGCTTCCAGCAACCCCCCGGCAGTGGTGATAGTTGCTCTCAGACTCTCGTAGGTTCGTATTGACCCTTGTGAGGCCAAGTCTAAAAGTGGGCAATGATCGTATAACTTTCAGTCTCAGTATTTATACTCGTCGGACACTGTCGTCACACCGACGCTGGAGGAACTTTTCAGGATCCCTCATCTCTACTGATGTCACCAAGTCGTGCGCGACTGGGTGCGGCGGGTTATCTCACCATTGGGGACACTGCCCGATTTTTCATTTATAAACCAATAACGGACAAAGATAGACGACAGGTGCCAAGACTGGATGAGATAAAACCATTACTGAACAATGCGTTTGATGTTCGAATTGCATAAATTATTAATCCGCTTTTATTTTCTTTAAATTGGGCAGTCTTTCGTTTTTTCATTGTCACACATCGTTTCAATTATCCAGATGAATTTTTTCCCCACATTCTATTATTGTTTGGAACACTGCCATTAATCGTCTAATGTTATTATAATAAAATGTGATGGTTTCATATAGAGTTCAAGGTTACATGTAAACCTCTCTGGCTTTAATGTATGTAATATGGTTTCTGGTCACGACACAACACTGCTGAACATATCAGAGGCGGATCTAACGAGCTTGACACAGCGAGGGAGCGAGTGAGCAAACTGGAAAGGTTTCAGCACTTTCATAAGCAGTCCTATAGACACAAGATTTACATATAACGCTGCGTTTATGTAGATGTTAATGTCTCATTTGCTTCCCTCCAATGAACGCACCACACCAGTTACTTGTCTTTTGACAAAGAAACAGTGGTCATATTTGATCACTGATTTTTTCTTCTTCTTTATCTGTACTTCTTTATTATTCTTTCCTCATGGGTGAATTTCCATTACTACAGACACTAAGTTAAACAATTTTACACCAAGGCAAATGTGACAGTTAATCCGGATTTAATGTTTTCACCTAGTTTGACCCTCTTTTGTTTTTCAAAACTGGTTGAAGGTTTTGAGGCCTTAAAATCCAAATCCACTGCGAAAATTGGAAATATCAAGTCAATGTAATTCAATGTTTTTTGCATGGCGTTATCGTGATTCAATCCAGACAGCCCTCTTGGGATTCAAACACATCTGCAGTTATCCGTTTTGGAGTGAATGGTCTCAAGCTGTCTGACACAACACATGATCAACCATGGGTAGATGTCAACACACAGCATCTGTCTCAGTTGATTGACAGGTGCAACCTTAATGTGGCTCAGTATCAAGTTTGCATGTCCTCCTATTTCATACTCAGGATTTGTCCCACAATTCAAAAAGAGAATAATTGACTGTAAAATATTTCCTAATGTGAGTTTATGTGACTCTGTGCCTCTGTGTTGTCTAGGGTGTATCCTGCATCAACAAAGTGACCAGGATAAAGTGGTTTTAGAAGATGGATGTTGGGGATTTGCAAATATATTTTTGAAGCTTTGTGTTTCATATACCTACTGTACTTAGTCTGCGTTGAGCATTTTACGTTTCCTAAAACTCAATATTTACAATTTTGCGAGAATAAACCTCTGTTGATGTTGCGATCTGTTCACTCCTCCATCTGAATGGAGTCCTCCATCACTCACTGAGTCATTGCTTGAATGTCAGCGTGAATTGACCATGTAATGATGTAATTACTTGCTTTCAGAGTGCTGTCGCATTCAATACATCAAGTGGGTAGAGCCAAAACATCAATATCATGGTTTTAAAATATTCAATATGCTGAGTGAATTTATTTTCAAATTATTGAGAAGTTCGACTGATTTTTGCCAATTATATTTCTGGTATTGTTAAGTGAGAAAATGGACATAGACGGACAGTTAATCACAATCATGGCTTGTGATTAAGTGATTTGTTTTTATAAAAGATGTTTTTACAAAATTATTCTGGTGGAATTAGTCTCTTTGTAACTCTTTTACTCTGTTCAGAAGGGAGGCTTAGTTTAAATGAACTCAAAGGCTAATCCCTGTGTGGCAGTGAATTTTCACAGTGTGCTCACGTTGCCTCAAATGAACACAGAAGGTGACAGTGGCACAATTAAGACATGTCTGATCTATATGGGCGTCCTCCTCCTTACACGTGTCATGTAGGTCCCCTCTCTCCCATTACGCCACAGTGTAACAACATGCCCAAAGGAACCAATTAATAGCTCAAGAGAGTGTGTACTTGGATTTTAAACAGTTTCAAAGACCAGCGTGTTCTTGTCAAAGTCTTGTGATTTTCAGAAATCTACTCTGTGATTGTGTCATCCGGATCACATGGATGAAGAAACGATTAATACGGATAAAGTGGCTGCTGCAAGAATGGCAGCATTTAGGCTTTTTCCCTTTTATCAATGTGAGGTTGTGATTAAAACACTGCCTCCGTTCTTTTCATTCACTCTCGCCTATCCTCCTCCTCACCAAAAACTTGCTGCCTTTCAGAAGTGGGAAATCATAACAATTAGTATTCTGTCCAGCATGATTTACCTCATGTACTAAGGAAGAGGATAGGTTAAGTGTACACCCTGTGCGGTGGGAGAAAATAATAAGACTCATTAGCCTGTGCCCTCTGTTTCTTTGTTTACTGTAGCTGGTGTCGTGGGGGGGGGGACGGGGACTTAGCCAATATGTTAAGACAGTTCCCGCAAAGCATCATGTTTGTTAAAGTCACCAATGCATGCATCAGGGGTTTTCATTACCAGGCAAGATGAATTATTTCAGCCTTAATTTTACTGTTGCATGACTTTGCTGCATGGCTGCAAGTTATCTTCAAAGAATTTATGATTCTAGGAGTAATATGACTCCTAAATTGATGTTTAGCACAGAGTCTGTAGTATGTTGAAAAAAAACTGTTTAGGGGTTAGGTGCCTTTCTATGTGGAGTCCGTATGTTGTCGCTATGCATGCAGGAAGTCCAAAACATGCTTTTGAGGTTAATTTGTGACTTCTAATAGTTGGTCCTTGGTGTGAATCTGAGTGTTTGTGTGTGTCAGTCTGTCTCTCTGTGTTTCACTTGTGATAGACTTTCGACCTGTCCAGGGTGTACCCTGCTTTGGAAGGTTGCAAGTTCAATTCCCAATCTGTCCATATGCCCTGAGAATAAAATGGTATAGAAGATGGATGGATTGCATGTTCTCCCAGTGGTCTCGTGGGTATTCATATTCCAAACCAAAAAATACTTGTGAGACTAAAATTTAAGTTTACATCAGGAATGTACTGTTGCATTTAAAAAAACAATCTTGAATAAGACATTGGCATTTTTGTACAATTTTATTGTATTAAAGCCTTTTTTAAAAATTAGATCTTAACTTAGGCTAGAGACCACACTCAAGAAACTCATACAAACTTAAAGTCTGTGTTATTTAATCATATTTGAGGTTCACATGCAGGATTTACTGTATGTTATTGACCAACTGAGTGTGTCATACTGTTCATATTCTCTACTGGCTCCACCATCAACTGTAGTTTTCCCAGAAATGAGGGATGTTACGCTCTCCTTATATATCTTTCTCTTCTTTTCTGTCATGGATTGTTGCCATAGAATCACTATTAGTGACTGTTACCATAGAAACAGTGGTTAGTAGCTCCTGCTGACTGTTGCTGGGGGTCATTGACAGCTGGGGTCTTCGTCAGTGTGGCTGCCATATTGGATGGGTCCCTGATTTCCATCCTGTGCATTTTGCTTGTATTGAAGAAGGAGGTTTTCACACAATTACAATAATCATAAACTATTGAATTTTAAATCGATATCAACTCAGTTTGGCCTGTGATAAATGGCAGACGTCAATATATACGTACAATTTATTTGTATATGTGTTTAAAGACTTGCTTGGTATAGTAACAGTGCAGGTTACGTTAGCTATTCTGGTCACACCATACCTCTTTAACAGCTCTTGCAAATCTGAACAGATTTACAAGACAGAGAAATCTGACAAAACAGACAGAAATATAGTGTGTAAAGGAGAGAAGTGATTCTTTTGGATTAGAAACATTAGTTTACAAACACAAAGCGAGAATGAGATTTTGTGTTTCCTTGTGATGAGCCCGAGATCCTGTTCTCTGTTCCTTCCCACTCATCTCACTCTTCCTACCACTTAACTAGACAAATGAACATGATTAGTCGCAGCCTCGGCTTAATGTGCATATGGATGGACCCTCTTCTGTATAGCTCCTTTAAAAGAATCATCTTAAATTTGCTCACCTGTTGTCTTTTGAAGAATCTAAAATGATCAGTTATGAATGAAAAATGTAATTTTGACGGACGCTTTTCATCCAGCACAGTGCTTCATCAAAAGTCAAGCTGGGAAATCGGCTATGTTCTCGGTTTCTTTAGAGTAAGTCATGAATCTGTGACATTTTGAATAGTAACTAACATTCAGATTCTGATTGTTCAGAAGCTGCTTGCACAAACAATTGATTGACAATTCAGTCACATTTAGTCAGCAAGCATTTTCACGCTGTCACATCAGTAGTGCTATTATTCTTTTCTAGTCATCTCTCCCAACACCTGATTCATGCAAATGCAAAATTCACCTCATTTTATCCTTTAATTTGACTGGCCACTATATTGCTTCAGGTGTTTTTCTGAATATCTTTTAGTTTTGCTTCTATGTTAATAGGGATCTGAGGTATTTGTTAACATATATTTATTAGCTTTTTCTGTCATTTCTGTTGCAGTTATATGTTATGAGACATTATTCTACCATGACCTACCATCTGTATAGTGTGTATGTAAAAATACAAAATTAGTATTATTTACTAACAAAATGAAGAAATTTAATCAATTCACAGAAAAAAAGAAATGAGCCACAGGACAAGAAGAACCTTAAAAGCCAAACTGACAATTAACAGAGCTAAAATAGGATGACGAATTTGTTTACTGGGCAAAGATATATTTTTGGGACGGTGAAATGCAAACTTTACTATCCTAAAATGTTCTCTTTATTGTTGTTTTACATTGTCATTCAAAACAATACAGTCTTTTTCTCTGGGTCTTTAACAATTTCAATTCCACTGCAGGAAGTCCAATAGCAAAGATGATTGAAGTTTATCTGTTTTGGTTAAGCAGAGTTATGCGAAGTGGACAATCACCTTAAAACAACATGTGAATGACCAGCAGTCAAAAAACAAAACAAAAACAAACAAAAAAATAGATCAAATACGTCCAAAAAAGAGAAATGACAGTATCTGAAAACTTTTAAAAATCATACAAACTGTGGTTATACTGGCTGTTTTATGCATTTAGATGCAGTTCAAAGCTTTGTAATGGCTGTTGTTAGCAGGTTGACATAAATTTTGTAAGTTTTGGCACTTAAAATTATTTTGCTTCTGAAATCAGCAGTTTGATTCAGCAGTATACGTGTTTGTGTTCATGGAGGATGTTTCAGTTGAACATGAACGAATGATTTCACAAACTTCATTTAAAAAAGTTTAGTGAAACTCATGAAGAGTACGTCTGCCATTCAGGTGAAATTCAGCTTGTTTCTGTTCGAAGCCTTCTCAGGAGGAAACAGCCAGAGGTGGCGAGTTAAAAGACGAGATGTCCCGCTGGTGACAGCAGGAGCGTGTTAGTAGAGCTGGGTAAGAAGATGGACGGGATGAGAGCAGACAGAAAACAAAGCAACGCAAACAAATAAATAAACAAATGGAGGAGGGAGTGTGGGTGGATGGCGTGATAACAGGGGCCCCCCGAGAAGAGACTCTGGCCCGACAGGGTCACTGCGGCAGAGAACGAGTGACAGATGGTCACAGGTCAGGCAGACCGACTCAGCATTACCGACCTGCTTGCTGTTGTTGCCTTGCATGTTAATGTGAGGCAGGAATTTATAGGGGGACTTTCTGGATTATGCAGGTTTTATTTTTTTAAGTGATATTTTCTTTACTGTTGTCATTCTGTAGTAGATATAAAAAAACTGTTGACTTCTGACATGCTGACTGTCTGAATAATCTTTGATTAAAACATTTCAAATGGTCAGAGGATGCTTTACAGTCGAGGTTCTCAAAATAATTATCAATGCAGATTCTTATGAAATAGTGCTGTTACAAGACCTTGATCTATCTATCGTTATTCAAGTCAGTGATGAAAATCCTGCACAGTGCAGCTGCAAAATGGCTGCAGAGGCTGTTGTAGTATGAATTAAACTCAACTAACCCTGACATGCAGCAGCACGTCAAAAACACGAAGCCACTGTTTGATTAGTGTTCTTCTCATTCTGAGCCGATTTACCATCATCAGTCCTTTTTTTTTTTGTTTTTACAAAGTTTTCACATGTTATTCACAAGTCCTAAAAGCAAAAAGTTGCACCTATAAATGTCTCTAAATATCAAGTTGAAGTTTCTTCTATTTGTTTTTTATTTTTTTATTTTGCATGTGTGACACTGAAAGCTATGCTCCTAGACTGGCTAATGTCTTATTTCTTCATTTATCATCAGACGATACACCCACACACACACACACACACACACACACACACACACACACACACACTCACACACACACACACACACACACACACACACACACACACACA
>OMNM01012565.1:37402-50182 GCA_900302745.1 Parablennius parvicornis | reverse complement strand
ATCAATTGTTTTCTTCTGTTTGGAGTGGGTTGGCTTCTGCCCGGCTGAGCTCCGTCTGTGATACGGAGAACAGTTAAGAGTGGATTTGCTGCAAAAAGCTTCTCTCGGGAGGAAACTGATGTGCTTGTGTAGGAGGCTGCAGAACTGCTGTGAGCGAATCTGTCGCTCCTTAAATTAAATCATCTTCGGTAATATTTACATGTTCTAATATAGCAAGGTTATTCAACATGTAATACCAACTGATGATATCTCAGCATCAAAGGGAAAATAGCAGTTTAGCCAACTCTGTTCTGATTTACCGTCAGTACAATGCAGCGTTAGATACATGACAGAAGGATCATTTTACGACAAAGTGTGAATTTTTTTTTTTAAAATCAGTTCTACTTTTAAAATATTAACAGTTTGTCCAGGTTCTTTTGAAGACACATGAATGTGCTTTTTCTTTTGCTTACAAAGCTGTTCCGTTGGTGGCGACCATCTTCGGCTTCCAGTCGTCTTATTCACCAGCATTGTTACATAGTTATTGATTCGTTTGATTATGACAAAGCACTAAGTCTACTTGCTTGGCTTCACTTCGGGCTGAATAAGCTTCTCCTCTTTAACATGCTTTCGTAGTGCCTCGGAAGTCTCAAAGCACTTCACACAGGCAGTCACACTCACACATTCACACACCAATGGTGACGGGGCTGCGAGGTGTTACAAGGTCCTGCGAGGTGATTGGCCACCACTGGGAACAACATGGGGCTCAGTGTCTTGCTCAAGGACACCCTGGCACATGGACGGGATCGGAGCAGTATGGAGCCCACAGCCACGTAGAGGTTTGAAATACAAACACCACTCACAAAAAGTTTGGGATATTTTGGCTTTGGAGCGAAATACCAAGATGGATCTGAAATGCAATATAACCTTTACAATGTGACCTTCTCTAAACTTTTAAATGTCCAACTGTTCAATGTTTCAGTACTTCTTTCACAACTTGCTTTTCTCTAACAAGGAGCTTAACGGCAAAATTCACAACAGGTGTTTGATCCATGAATGGACCCATAAATGGGTTTAAATGGCAACGCCTTTAAAATTTACGTCCGGCAGAAAAGCTGAAAACGATGTTGTTTTCATGAAAGGCCACCAGTGGGTGCTGTTGGTTGTTTTTGTGATGAAACCATACACACGTGCACAAAGAGTAATACGCTGTAAACACTAACAATGGTGAATACACGGACATTTGTATGGACGGAAGTTTAAGTTCGATTGATTTTACGGGATTGATTTTTAACTAGAGAAGAATATGGGCTGGGAATCGTGAAATTGTTGTTACTGTCCATCTAGTCATGCATGTGCGGGAGAATTATTTTTTAGATTTGGCACATCCATAGCATGCGAATCGCATCAATTTCAGAAAAACTGCGGTTGCAGTGGCTCCGCGTACCGTTGTCGGTGAGACGCCCAAAACGCGAAGAAACTTTTCCTTTTTCACTTGAAAACACTGTAAACGGGTTCTGATACTGGCCAGGACATGACTCTTTAATATTTCTTTGCCTTTTACATCGCCTCCTTTCGTAATCCCTGAAAAGCAGATACAAAGTGGCCTCACAAATCTCTCTCTGGAGTCTCAAGCGACTTTGCAGCACATCTTTGTGGATGTGTTCTGTTCTCCCCCTAAAATGTTCCTTTAATTTGTTACCTCACTGTATATATTACTTGGTTAAAAAAAAAAAAAAAAAAAAAAACAAGTCATAAATTCACCCTGAAAAATGATTTTGCACGCACAAACGCACGGGCACACACACACACACACACACACACACACACACACACACACACTGCCTTCACAACATGGGCTACCTCAGACTGACAAGTGGGTGGCATAAGTACTGAAACCCACAACACAAGGCATCCAAATTGCACAGCCAAATGATTGCTGCTGCCACAGCTATTCAGCCACCTCTCCCCGCTCAAGCTACATTAAGTTCAAAGTAATTCCGCAGAAACACCAGTGGGTGGGAAAACAACCTGGGAACAGCTGAGGAGAAAATGTCACTTGACTGACACATGAAATAGCTGACAAATAAAAAGACCTTAATTCCAACATACATATGAAAAGAGCGGACTGTTGACATTCAGAAAACACTAAAGAGAGTTAAAAAGAGATAAAAAAAAAAAAGAGATAAAAATATTTATCTGGACTTTATTCAAACTGCTAAACGTTGATCTTTTTTGCAGTGAACGTAATTCTTGAACAATTTCAATAGCAGAAAATGACAAAACTATAAATTAGATTTTCAATATCAGTGGATCAGAACGAAGTCAGCGGCTTAACATTTATCTTTATAATGACTTGATCATTTTTTCCACAAACACTAATAATCAAACTAAGAATAATGATAATGGCTCTCATTGATTTGATTAAAAATGAATAAATCTGAGTTAAAATTCTCGACAGAGACGACGCAGACACATTTATAATCACTAAATGTGAATGTAAATGCCGGAGGCGCTGAGCCCGAGGTGTCTTTTTGGGCACATTATTGCTTTGAGCTGAAGGCTGCTGTCAATACGCCGACACGCTCACAGATACGATGGAAACGCGCTGATGTCTTCTTGAGATAACATAATGAAAACCAAATCTATCACACTGGTAACAATATAACCAAGGCTGTGCAATTGTTTGAAAAGAAGTAATGACTGATTCACTTGTTGAGTTTAGTTGGAAAATTAAAAAAAAAAAAAAAAAAAAAAAAAGAAGCAGTGAAAGTAATAAAAGCAACAAAGGTGCTCTTTGAAACAAGCTTACATTCTCACTAAATCCTCACAGTATTTTACGGCCATGGATTCGGGCCTGTGTCAATGGCGTTTGCAGTCGAAGTTGTCAAGATGAAAGAAGTTTGTTCGTCCTATAAAAATGAGTTTAGTAAAATAGTAACCACGAAGGCAAACCGCTTCAGATGATGTTAAAGCTAGGATGAACATATTTCGATTAAAAAAAAAAAAAGAGGCTTCAGCATATTTAGATACTACTCTAAACTTACTCAACGATGCCTTTAAAACATTTTTTTTTTTAATTTAAGTATAATTTTTTTTTGTGCGGATAGAAAATTCAGTATATAACAAAATGATTTTTCGCCAGTGTATTTTTCTTTCACATTCTGACGAAAATAGGTTTTTAAAACATACTTTTCACATGTTTCCACATCGTGCTGACAATACAGAAAATCTAAATGCAACAACAAAATAAAGACTCTCGTTTAGTTTTTACTCTTGAAGTGAACTTTATTGGCTTTATTTGTCATTTTCCCACCATTTTTGAATTTTTCTTCTGAAAAAATTGAAAAGCAGCAGTTTAGTTTTCAAATCAGAAGCAAAGACGCAATGTTGGGATTAAACTCAAAGTACCGTAGTATTACCGTAGTATTCTAAACAAGGCGCCAGTTCTTATAAATTCATGTGTATTTCTCACTTTAATAACTATGAAAACTAGGTATTTCATTAATTTATAAACACCTCTGATGGCCCGAACTAAACAAACGACATTTTCAAGTGAAAACGGGAAACGTTTTGAAAAAAGCTTCCAAGGTGTAAGATTTCGAAGACACTGTGGAAATGGAGGAAAATGCAACTTTTTTTAAATTACGAAATCAAACCAAGCAACCCAACATGAAAACCACATGGAATTCAGCATTTCTTTGTAAACAGACATTGATTTTAAAAAAATGTTACCATGTAAATGCGAAACATTTATGAAACAAAAACGCCAAAAAGAAAAACAATTTTAATTGAAAAGCTGCCGTGAAAACGGGGCCACAGTTAACTTGGTAAGCCAACTTGGTAAGAGTAGGAGAGGCATACCGTAATACATGTTATTTCTCACCCTGAATAGATCAAATACACACGGTCAAATGCAAAACTGCCTCATTTGTATTGAAGTGACGAGTAAACATTGTAGTTCCAGTAAGGCAGCGCCCACTGAAGGTGCTGGTGTCGTCCACCACTCTGCCCCAGTCGGCTCCCACCTCTGCCATCTGTCTCCGCTCTCTTCATCACCCTTCCTGTCCTCCTGCCTCCTCATCTCATCATTAGCTCTCCGTGTATATACAGTATATATATCTGACATTCTGCCCGCTGGCTTTTGTCATTGTCCAAGTTTCTTTGGCCTCCTACTTGTTTTCTGTCACTTTCACTTTGGAATTTGCTCGAGTGCTTCAGTGTGCCGCCCCGTTTCTGCATTTCTGTCCCAGTAGATTAAAAAAAAAAAAAATCTGATTTCTAATGAAACACCTCTATCCTTAAAGTAGTAACTGTGCAAGATTTAGATATGAAATAATCAATTTTTTTTTGGTAATTCTATTAATTTTTCAGGATGCACCCATACAGGGGCTCAGTGTTCAGTCACTGCGTATGATACCATCACCGTGCACCTGCAGTGTCTTCGGATGAGGCCGTAGATACGCGTCGTAAGCCTCTATCTCCATAACCTCAGATCTGATCGCAGAGATACGACTGTGATCCCTCTTGTTTGTTTTGCTTATCTGCAGGATTAGATGCACCCACTGTGATAGCGCTACATATTCTACTTTTCAACCGCCAGGTGCAGGCAAGAAGAGAGCAGAGGACATTCTGCAGGACTTTCTACACCTGAAGCGGTAAATATGAATCTCTGATTGAATCGGAGATTTTTACATCTTGGTGCGTAGAGCATTCCACCACGGAGTCTGTGTTCATAATCTTGTGTTCTCAGTTTCTCTGACGTTTAAACAGACGCCAAAAACACAACAAAATGTTTCCGTTTTCACTTGAAAACATTGTCTCGTTAATATGACGTAAAATGGATTGAAAAAAAAACAAACTTTAATCCAACTGAATTAAACGTCCTCCCAGAGCAGCTGATTTGAGGAAACGTGAATCCTCATGTGGGTACCAAACAAGAAAAAAAAAGTCTTAAACAGCTTCTGGAAAAAAATAAAAAAACAAAAAGTTTTGACCGAACTATGAGCGCAGTTTGAATTATGACCCCGGCAGACGCTCAAACCTTTCAGGGTGCAAAAAAAATCACAGTGAAATTACCTGCATTTTTCAATAAGAGTTACTGCTGTTATTTAGAAGATATCACGCAGAGCAGAATGTAAAAGCATTAATGCCAAATTGTGACTGAATTTGTGCAAACTGAGAAGCGACAGGATTTTTAAAAACAAAAATACCTTGATGTTGCAGATAATTTCGCTGATTTTTCCAAACGAAAATGCACAACGTCAATGCAGTTGATGCACTTATTTTGTCTGCATTTCACTTTAAATTGTACCCGAAGGCATTTGTATAAAGAACAGAATTTTTACATTGTATTTATTATTCGCATGTCGCCTATAAACCAAGATGTTTGACTCGAAATGGAGAACTTCTGCTGGTATTTTGTCTCTTCTCCACATCAAGCTAAGTGCAAACTCGTGCACGTTCACGTTGATTTCTTTGCATTTAGGCCTTTTAAAACAGCACCGATGTGAAAGTTTGTCATAAATACACATCACGGGAAAATCACAGTGAACGTTGTTCCAATTCTCTCACTTTGCTAAAGCGTGACAGATCATTACTAAAACAGTCACACATTGTGATCAGCCGGCTGCAGAACCTCAATTTTTTAGTGTCTTTAATTTTCAGCTCTTTGTTTTGCTTGATGGCTCACGTAATGTCTGAAATCGTTCCAGATGCAGCAGACAGATGTTTTAGCCATTGAAAGCCACTGGTCTACTGAACACTAATCACACATTCAGCTCAGCGTGCTGCAGAGCCGCTACACGTATGTTCTGGTTTGTGCTTTTCACTGTCTGCATGTTCTTCCTGTGTATGATTTCTCCATTTACTTTAACTTTGTTCCACTTTTAACTTCTCGTGTGAAGTTTGCATGTTCTCTCAGCGCACGTGCGAGCTTTCTCTCCCTCAATCCTTTTGAATGGCTCTTGGCTTTATGATTCAGTCCAATTTTATCCATCCATCTTCTCCACCCACTTCATGCTTTTTAATTTATGATCTTTCTCTATTTATTTGAGTCGAGAGCTTTGCTGACATACTGTTTGTGTTCCTTAAAATGTAAATCACACCGTTTCGCTAATAATCAACTGGGAACTCCAGCGTGCCGCGACCCCGATGACAGAGAAGATGAGTGGATAGATAAATGAAGCCATCAAAAAAAAAACAAAAAAAAACGCCAAGCACACAATAAAGTCATCAGTCATGAAATAAAGAACACTATAGATACCGGAACACTGTATTCACATGCATATGCATGAGAGTGGAAGCACACGATCAGTGTGCATCACATTATCTCCCTCCTAAAGCGGGCTTCAGAGAAGGGAGGGCCAAACATTAAAGGGGAACAATGGAGTTTGTATACGCAACATATGGGTAATTTTTCATCACACTAGCATGTGGTTTGTGATGATTTGTTTAGGAATCACATTATCCCGCCGTGGAATCCGAGTCAGCAGATGTGGAGCTGCTTGCGTCTGCCTCTCCCGCTCGCTCTTCCTCCCATTTCCAGCTGAGAGCTAAGTGGAGACACGGCTAATTATCCAGTTTACACTGCAAACGTAATTACGCCCCGATGAGGAGTTGCGCAGTGAGTACGCGGCACACACTGAACCGGAGGAGGCGAGGTGGAGGATGTCGAAGCCCTTTCCTCTGAGGTTGTGGATTCATCACAGGTACATGAATGGCGAGGGCTTAGTGAGCGGTTTAATAATTAATTGAGCTATTCAAACACCCATTTAAAGCAGGATTAATATATAAAAAGAAACATTTGAAAAGGCAAACATAACAAAACATGTCTCCCATGCTACTGGGCTTCCCATTCTTGGTATGTGACTTTGGGTAGAACAATGCAGCTTGGAGCTCATAAATCTCCGTTCCCTTAGGGATGTGGCTAATCGCTGATGCACCACATGTCTGGAGCTCAGTTATTTAGCTAGATTATCAGTGCAGGAGGTAGTTGGTAACAATGCTGCAGACCACATTCCTAAACACACAACCTCAGGCGGTAATGATTGCTGATTTTTTTTTCTTTTCTTTTTTTTTTTTTTCCCAAGCATGTTTTAAATTTGATTTTGAAGTAAAAATAGAGGGAAAGCCAATATTAAATAGGGGCTTGGAGACAGAGGGCTGTCACAGCCAAGTTGATGTGTAAAAAATGATCTTCTGCTGCTGTTATATAAACCTGATTAAAGACGTTCTTTGTTGTGCAATTGACGCCTCCTCGTGTAGCATGCAAGGCGATGTGTGTGATCAGCCTGTCACACATGACGCGTCACATTCACACAGACGCGTTTGTTTTGTAAAAAACGCCGACAGGATTTGGCATCATATTCAAGCTTATGATATCTACATAAAATTGAAAAACAAAAACACCATCTCATCAAAAAATTTCCGGCATGTCCCACGTGTGAAACATGAACTTCACATTACAAAAAAACGCAACCTTTAAGTCACGCCTTTATAAATCATGCTTGAATTTTTTCACTTCAGTTATCTTCTTTTAGACGTTTTCAAATAAAAACATAAAACCTTTGTAGTGTTTTGGAGCCACTGAAAACACAACTTTTTGAAAACAGCTTCCAAGTTGGAACTTTATGAAAATGCCCCCACTCCCTCTCTATGGAAACGGGGGGAAAACTCAACTTTTCTGAGACGCTGCTACTGCACATGCTCAAGTTTCATCAAGTTTCATTTATGAAGTTCACACAAGCACACGTTGACAAATTAAATACACAGAAACGGGAACAGGTGTAGTTTTTACATCATATTTAGAGGGCGATAGGAAAACTTAATTGACCTAAATAGGTGTAATTGAACTTCAAACCAGCTACCGCACTCATGTGAAAGCAGGTTATATTCACTTACTGCAGCATCCAGCCAACAGAGGCAGAAGGACGAATGTGACGTGTCAAGTACTTCCACTTCTTCGTGTGCCACCTTTTGTGATGGCTCTCACTCCACCCTGCTGACTGTCCTAGCACTGTCAGGAAATGAAAAAAGCAGCTATGCTGGAGGACACGCACACACACACACACACACACACACACACACACACACACACACACACACATACGCGCGCGCGCATGCTTTCAGAAAGTCATTTAACAGTAACATATGACTAAACATAAAGCTACTGTAAAGGTTACTGCACCTTCTGGATATTTGTCACCGCTAATGGCACGGTGAGACAGTGTTTTCAGGAGCAGCTATCTCGTACACGCACACACCAATGCTGAAATGTGTTCTCGAGTCCCGCTGGTAGGATTCATCGTGCAGCAGACTGCAGAGAGGTCAGACGTATAGAGTCGAGTACGGGGCCTCTGTAGGATTAGATTTGTACAACCGTGAAGGCCGTTTGCATCAAAACGAAGGTACACAAATCAAGAATGCTAGTTTCTAGCATGTTATTCCCAGGTTTTTTTATTTTGAGTCTGATAGTCAAAAAGTTAAATGCATTTTTTTTTTTTTTTTTAACAACAATCTATATTTTATCCACTACAGAACTGTACATGCGTTTTACTGTATAACTATGAAACCAAAGTCAGTATGACCTTTGGATACTCCGCATTCAAACTTTGGGAAATAGAGCAGGTTGCTTCCTGTAAGCGGTGATATATATCTAATCACAGAATTATCAACACACATGGATCTGAAACATTTTGCTAAAATTTTGTGAACCTGATCCTTCTTTGTCTTTTGGTGGTACATGTTGATTAAATGTCACCTCATTATAATCTGTGAATCTGCATGATTAATATCTGAAAATGACAAATGGACATTCATCCATCCTCTCATCACCTCCTACTCACCTCCTAACTTTTTTTTTTTTTTTTCTGCGATTGTGCAGATTGGTCAGAGTGAACTCATGAAGTCTTCCAGCCTGTAGTAACTTGGTATTCGTCATCTTTGTCACCACTTAACCTCCACGGGACTGACTAGTTTGTCGCGCAGATCTCCCTCTGCTGTTATTCGGACGTTATATAAAACTGTGTCTATGTGACGCTCTCTTCAGCATTTCATGATATTGTGGGAGTATTATTATTAAACAGTAAAACGGAGAGAAAGAAGGCGATTTAGTCAGAAACTCAAGTGTCATGTGTGCAGCACAGTTGTTAGATATTCTCAGTTTGCATTTCTGATGGTTGGGTGATATTTATGCCTCGTGTTTAGCCCATGAGCAAGGCACATGGCACCAGGAGGAGATCTGCTCTGCATAATCCAGCATAATGGTTGTGGGGAACGGCCTGAGGACATCAGACAGAAACACAACTTTGGCTGTAAAAAGATACTTACGTGACCGTGAGCTTTTACGAGCTGGATTTTGAGCGTAGCCTCAAAAATCTTTTTATAACCCCTCGTTCCGAACGCCCTCGTGTCATGTGCCGTACATCTGCGGTCCGTCTCGCTCATGCGTGAGCTGTGCACACGCTGCAGCCTTTTGTTTGGAAACTGAATCACTTTGTATTTCCAACCTCCTCCTCCTCCTTCTGATTTTGATTTGTAACATGTTTAAATCCATTTAATATTCATCCTCATCAAGTCTTTTGTGTCTCGGTTTGTTTGCCAGGACTTGGTTGTGAGCTCAGGGACGGCGCCGTGTCAAACTTGCTCATCCTCGGTTCACGACCGCAGAGCCTTCACCGCCACACTAAAACGCACATTATATAACCAATCAATGTTTCCAGGCCTTAACATGAGCGTCCAGTCCAGAAAGTGTTAGAATCATTTCTCTGATGTTTTTGCTTGAAAGGTTACACAGTCTGATTCGGACCAAAAAAAAAAAAAAGAAAAAAAAAAGGCCCAAACATGTCGCAAAGAGGCAAAATAAACTAGATTTTTGTCCGAATTCGGCTGAAAGAAAGAAGTACAGTGCGGGGATTGTCTTTAATCGGGGGTATTTACGATCTAACAGCATCAGCCTGCTTAATCTTCTGCAAGTGAGCATCTTTCTTTGAGCTTTTTTTTTTTTTTTTTTTGAATATCCAGCCTCCTTTGTAACATAAGAGATTCTCGCTGGTCGTTTTGTCTTCAGTCTAATTAGCATCGCTCTCTCTTCTATCCCCCATCTTCCCATTTTTCCTGCACCTTCTCCTAATGAGTTCGGCTTAATCAGGCATTCCATTTCACTTAGGAACTAATGAAATGTTGAGATTCTTCATGAAGAGTTCTCATTTTCTATTTTATAATTTATTAATTTTTTTCAAGATTTTGCCGTCTGTCTTTTTTCATTATTAATACAGCTGCTCATTTTGTGCCCATTCGGGGGTCACAGAAGATTACTTCAACACAAAGACGTCTCCATTCCCAGCATGCTTCTGGACAGAAATGGACGCTTATCATGCAGTGGAAAGAGACCTGAAAGAAGCATAATAACGTATTTCATTACAGATAGCCGTGTAGAGAAGGTGCTCTGGGAAATGGTGACTTATTGTGTTGTCTTTGGACTTCATGGATGATATTGTTCGTTGGGTCCGTCGTTCCAGCTACATTTTAATAGAGGGGACAGTCGGGGAGCTGGAGAGAGGCGGTACAGACCGCTTGTCGTGTGGCGCGTTCACCAGCAGGCTTGGGGTGCGAACATTAATCATTGGAGCTGTTAGAAAAAGGGGCTAATTTATGATATTGTTTGGTTTCCAGATTCTCTGACTCAGAGGGCAACACGTTGCGAGGAAGGTGCTTGTGTTGGTGACACACCTCCTGCTGCCATGAGTGTGAATGTAAGATGCTGAAAGATTAAGAAGGAAAAGAAAAACCACAGCAGCTGCTTATGTGACTGGTTTTTTTCCCCAGGTATGTATTTGTGCATAAAATATTACTCTGATGAATGAATCTGACAAAAAATTAATCTTTCCAAGCTCCGAGACTTGAGCTTAAGCACTGCAACTGAGACTTAGAGCACCACTCCGACATGCTTATAGACTTTTAGAGTAATCAAAAATACTTGGAAACATCCAAAATACTCAAAGGACAAACATGCAAACTGTACAGAGAAAACTCCCCAAGGTCTGACACGAACTGCGTCTTTGTAGAAAGAAAGCAGTTTAAATGTAAAGTGAACTAATTCATGGTCTTAAGTCCCCCTGTAGTGGAATCAACCACAGAGAGGCTTTTTGTTTTTGGAAAGTCAAGCACTGATGCACCTCGTAACGTTTACTGAATTCCAGGTGATTCTTTTGTGGATGAGTGTGGATCTGAGTGGAGCACATTGCTACAACGAGTTGTCAGGGCTGTGACGTAGGGTGTCACGAATGAGCCAGTAAAGGCAAACACAACATTTGTCTGCACGTAAACTGCAATTTAAACCACACTGGTTCATGTCAGATCAACATATCGATGCAGACGCTGTGTTAAATGGTTACTGCGTTCTTAATTCCTTAAAGTTAATTTTAGAAAAAAAAAGTCAGTGTACATAAAACCGTTTTATGGACAATTATAATTTCTGATACGTCTTAGTTACACAGGGCATTAAGGCGGCCAATAAAAAAAACACATGAATTGGATTGGAGAAGGATAAAATAAAATTGAAAATCAAAACATGCCATATCTGAGCAACACTGATCAAACAGGACAGGAAATTAAGAGACAGTGCAATTACAGCTGGTTGAAAGATAGGAATAAATATCCCTCCAAATTTAATTTAATTTTATAAGTGCAGAGAAACATTAAAAGTTTCAGTCTTTGATTTAACAGAAGTGAAAAGGAGCTTTCTTAGAGTTTGCTCCACACATGCGGCACAGAGATTTTGAATGCTGTTTCTCCATGTTTAGGTTGGCATCCGGGGACGAAACACAAACTCAATGACCCAAGTGGTACTGGACATAGAAGTACTGTACATCTAATGTGTTGCACTGTGGCAACAGTGGTGTAAGATGGAAGTGTGTTGATTCCCACAGAGTCTCAGTATAGATCATTTCATCTGTTCATGTGGCAGAGCGTTTGTATTATTGCTCTAATGCCACATATAAAACATAGAAACGCCCTCACACGATCATAGATTTAAAGTAAAATCATCTGTGAAGGGATAATGGGGATGGGTGTGTGTGAGTGTGTGTTAGTTGGCTGGCTGTTGATGGTAGTGACGGGATATTAGGACTACCATGCAGAAGTAGGACGCACAGGAAATGTAGGTTACATTTATGAGGGAGCAGGACTATCTGTCTGGAACGATTCACCAGAGATGTGATGTGCACAGTTTAATGTGTGTGTACACAACATAAACAGCGCTACATCAAAGGCTCCGTGTGTGCGTGCGTGTGTGCGTGCGTGTGTTTGGTCTTGCATTTCCGCTGTATTTCTCTATTTATAGGCCAATAAGCTAGAGACACACTATATCTGCAGAATGTGGTCCCATCGACCTTGTGGGGCCCAACATGGCGGGATCCACAGTTGGTTTTATTTACTTGAATGTTACAAGGTGATTTAGTCCTGTTGCAGAAAGATTAAAGTTAAGTTTAAGGTGAATAGCAAATGAACAAATTATGTCAAGGAGAAGGCCTCCACAAAGACAGAGCTGCAAGTGTGTGTGTTTGTGTGTGTGTGTGTGTGTGTGTGTGTGTGCGTGTGTGTCATCTCCCCTGCTGCATTTCTCTCTTTGTACGGCCAAAAAGCTCAGCTCACCTTACACCTATGGAATCCCATTGATCTTCTGGGGCCCATGATGAAGGGCTGTATTTTCTTGAATGTTATAAAGAAGCTCAGCTGCAATGGTTAAGTTTAAGGTTAGGAGAAAAGGACTTATGTCCAGGGCATGAGTGTGTGTGTGTG
>OMNM01012565.1:3398-33867 GCA_900302745.1 Parablennius parvicornis | reverse complement strand
AGTGAAACCTTTACAAAACAAATAAAGTGTGCAACTTTGTTCATGTGACAAATGAGAAGAACTTCTTGATGGTTTGGTTGGTTGTGGGCTGCATGATGGCGTAGTGGGTAGAACTGTCAATGTGAGTTCTCTATGAAGTTTTCATGTTCTCCCTGTGCATAGATTTTCTCTGGTTTACTTCCACTGTCCAAAAAACAACAACAACCTCCTGCCCAGGATGTATCCTGCTGAGCAGGGATCGGCTCCAGTGGCTGTGAGATCTATTAGGGGATATAGAAGCTGGGCAGATTAATAAATATTGTTCTCACCATTAAATAGAAGAGAGAGAGAATAAACCTTTTTCCATTTTGCAATCAATGTAAACCACTGGATATGAATGAAAAGCTTTCCTCAGCTACCTCAAGGGACTTTTAAGATTTTTTTGGAATCCCAAACTGGAGACTGCACTGAAGGTAGGAATTGAATTCAACCCAAAAAAATGTAGTTTTAGGCAGCAAAAACAAGCCAACTGAAAAATGCTGAAGTCACTGAGCCTTCTGGGTTGAGTAATATTTGGCATGCAGCATTGTAATTTGATTTGTTTTTAAGATCCATTATTATTATAAAATGTTCCACGTAACTTCAAATTGTAACTATATCACATTTTATTACGGACTCATGCTTCATAAATACGTCTTATATAACCCATGCACACTTCACTATATAAATATTCAATGACCTGTCAGTTAAATTCCAAATTGCGCAGGACAGGCATCTTATTAACAGGCAGGATTTAGGCACAACGTCCCCAGAGCCTCATTAAGTGCCTGAAAATCATCTTTTTTCTACCTGCTTTTTTCAGACCTGTGAAATTCAAAACAAGACAGTAAGACATGGGTAGGTGGCAGCCAAACATGTGACAGCATCATTGCTTCGTGAACATTTTCTGATAATACATTGTCCAATGTGATAAAGACATTTGCTACACACGTCTTCCTGCGGAACAACATTGTTTATGGTATATACTGTACACACAAAAAGCCCAGAAAGTCTGCAGCACTGTTGGGGGGGGGAAATCAACAGAAAGATATCATCATCCCTTTATGACTCTTGTTTTTGGCATGTCTACTTCACATAACCATAACTGGTAGAAACTAACAAAAAAGACATCTAGAAAATAGAGACAACCAGGCCCCGTTTTTTGAAATTGAAAAAGTGCAATTTTTTTACATGCTCATCTCACCCTCAGTAAATAGTAGATGAACAATAACAACAATGGCGGCCTCCGATACATTTTGGGACCGGAGTTTTGATGCCAATATACTAGTCATCACGGTCCCCTCAACACTTCTTCATCTGTAACATATATGGTTGAAAACAGGCAGTAAACTTGCACGAAACAAAATAATGAACCATTCATGTAATAATTTGGGCCATTTTGAATGTAATAAAGCCAACAATGTAATAACTTGCCAATAAAGAAACAAAATATTAAAATATTTTCAACAGCCATGATGGAGAGAGTAAAATAAAGAACATGAGCCCATCTGCTATATCTACTTTTCATAATCATACTGCACTCAACCTGCAAAGAAAGGGCTTCTTCTTTTCAAGAAATGTGGCCATTATTATGTATTATCACAATATTGGCAGCATTTATAACATTTTGTAAGGATTTTATTGATACTTCTTCAATCATGTAATAACATAGATTAGATTATTGGCCAAATGTTATAGCAGTAATGGATCAAATATCTTAATACCTCATTGGAAAGTTAGTCTGTTATGAGCTTTATAACACTAAAAAAAGGCCACACTGCACAAATTGCAATTACATATCCATTGGAATTATTATGACTATTTATTATCATTTTTTGGAGGTTCATCAATAGAGGAAGAGGATGTCTGCTAATGCTTGAGCCCACCATGAAAAAAAATACCTTGTACTTGCAGTACAGAGAGCTACAAAGAGGGGAGGAGATGATGGAGGAAGTGAAGGATCCCGAAAAGCCGCTTTAGACATACAAATTGGTGGGAATCCACACAGAGGGAATGACAAGGTGACATGGCTGAGTGTTACAGCCTCTTCCTTTCCTATTGGTGTTACAGCGATCAAAGTGTCAGAGGAGAAGACGGTTGTCTGAGAAGAAGAAGGAGAGATGAGGAGGAGAAGGAACACGGGATGGAGAGGCAGGAGCAGAGCTGAAAGAGAAGGAAAAACCGTGAGGATGAGGTAAGAGTGTGAGGGTGGGAGGAAAGAGAGGAACAGCAGGCGACATAAACACTCCGAACGTGAATCATAGGCATCTGGCAAGGAAGGGAAGGGAGGTGGAGACTGAGATGTGAGACATAAGGAGAGGTGACAGAGTTAGAGAGTGGGTGAGCGAGACAAAAGTAGACAGAATGATGGAGAAAATGAGAAGCAGAGTGGGTTTGATGGAGGGAACAAAAAGCTGCAAGTAAGGCGGCGGCGATGAACAGCGAAATAGAGGCAAATAAAAGTGGACTACATGTAAATTATCATGTTTATCCTAATGTCCCCCAGAGTGGCTTTTTATTTATTTGGTTAGGGCTTGTAAGGGAGATAGGCTTTCCCTTGCTTGGACGTATGAGCGTGTGAGAGAGCCGTCGGGAGGGAGGAAGAAAGTGAAAACTGACAAATCTTGTCAGCTCGCTGCTGTCCTCCCACATAATCTGCTGACAGCTTCTCTGTCCAGTGGAGAAAAAAAAAAAAGAAAAAAAAAAGGAAAAAGAAAAGAAGCATTTCCATCGCTATGAATGACAATGAGGATTGAATGCCTTTTTCTGCCTGAGAGATTTCAGCTGATAATTCACAACTCCTTTGTGTTTAATATGAACCAGCTTGTTATGGACATTTCCAGGGAATTGGGTCTTAAGAAACAGGGCGAGCTGAGTTTTGTAATATCAGGCCGTCAATGTGTCACATCTATTTTCACATGAGGACACACAGGAGATCTACAACTGCAACCAGGGAAATTGTCAGGTATTGGGGCAATAAATATGGGGCAATAAACAGAAATTTCCCAAGAGGATTTTTTTGATAGCACCTTTACTACTATGGATGATGATGATGATGATGATGATGATGATGATGATGATGATGATGATGATGATGGCGACGACAACAATAATAATAAAACTGATTTTAACATAAATGTAAAAAGAGGAAAACATATTTTATTCTTATTTGCAAATTCTAACCCTAACATTATAAAGAACTTGCAGAACTATGAAATACTCAATAACTTTATAATGTCTTGCTTCTCAGATTATCAAGGATGTTGGTCTTTTGTTTTTGTATCCATGAATATTGCTTTTCTCAGATTGTGATGCTTTTTTTTTTTTTTCCTATAATGAATCCTTTTTTAAGTTGTTCTTGAGTTGAGTTGTTCCGTTGATTTAATCCCTCAGTCGTGTTTGATCCTCGTTTCTTTTTAAGAAATAAAAGTAATACGTAATCCAGACGAGATGATCTCTCAAGATCTTTCAACACAACAGTCTCCGAAATCATCACAAATCAGCCTCCCAAAAAAACTAATCAGAAGGTTGTGAGGCAGCGTAATCTCATCTCACCATCCACAGACTATCTCAAGAAATAATGAAAAGACAAAAATAATCTCAAGTGCTCCGTGAATGATGATTACTTTGTCACGCACGCTGATGTCAAGGTCAAGGCTAAACTTCTGCACTCAAGATTTGAGCGACTGTTAAGCAGTTTCTTCCACTACTCAGTGTCCTATATTTGGTTTCTGCTCCGTTGAAGACAAAGGTGGAGTGGTTGGAGCTCGTAGTTCGTCCTCAGTGGTGAAGGGGCGAACTCTCCTTTCCAGGCCGGGACGCAGACACAATGTATTCTGCAGAGAAAATGGATATCGCACAAACTGTATACCACTGGATCCACGAGTGCTTCAAGGTCAACATGATTGTTATATCATCTTCATTCTTGTGGCTGTTACATAACTTGCGCTGTAATGTTTGGGTGTGTTACGAACAAAAGGGTCGCTGATGTGAAGTTGAATTTCAAAGTGAACGAGGGGGAGTGTGTTTGCAGACAGTATAGGAGAGAGCCCCATACTGACACTCACACTTCTCCGTCTATGGTCTACAATCATTAAATATATTTTATTATGCGATAAAATCTGTCTTCTCCTTATAATGATTCTACACAGAGAAAAAAAATGCATGACAAAATAAATGAACGTCGCAATGGTTAGTTTTTCCGATTGTTACACACAGGAAAAAGAAAAAAAAATCAATAAAACAACACTAAATAACAGTTCTTGGGTTTACATTGATGATAAATTCATGTTCCATCCCAGCAAAAGAAAAAGAAGCAGAAATGATGAGGATACGGAGTAGCCCCACTGAATGAAAGCAGTTGCAAAGCTTTCCGAATGGGAACATTAAGTTCTCCATCTTCTCTTTGGAAAATGTGGTTTGAGGCTGAGCTGCATTGAAACAGAGGATAGAAACGGTCATTCATGGTTCGGCTTGTGTGATGTTGAGGGACTTGGATCCAGGTCTCTCACTCACTCATGCCCATGAATGTCATCAGTCCCGTAGGACAGCAACAAAGGATGGCTGCTCTCGTCTGTTCCTGGTCGGCTTCTGAGTGGTTCGCCAGGTGTGTTTGAGGGTTTTTCAGCTCCCACAGTCTCCACAGTCCGACTCCAGGTGATCTTGAGGTGATGCTGCTCTGCTCTCTCCCTGTGATCCGTCCGGTCGATCTCCATCTCCGTCTCATGATGGTGGTCTTCATGCTCTCCTGGTCACATCGGGGAAGAAGTTGTAGTTTGAAGATGTCTCAGGCCAGAAAACTCACAGGATCTTTGTAAAGTTTTTATTATTTATTTTTTTATTTATTTTTTTTATTAATGAAAGGAGGAACGGTCGCTTCAGTCGCATTCGGCCATCGTCCAGGATTTCGAGCCATGCAGCCGGGTGGAGAGCACACAGCTCTGGTACCCTTTCAGTTTGATCTTGGTGCTCTACTGGGATGACTTTCATCTTTCCGAAGGCATTCCTGGCCTTGCTGAGGCGATTCTTGATGTCGCTGCCTGCTCCGCCATCGTGTCCGACACTAGTGCCGGTGTCTGTGAACTCCTCAGTTGCTGGATGTTCTTCTGCACTGTGTTGGTTGTGGCACATTCAGCAACACGACCTCTGTCTGCTTTTGATTGATATTCAGGTTTATTTGTTGTGCAACAAATAAAGAAAGGATATAGCTGATCGTGAAAATATTACTGAATATGTAATTACCTTTTTTAGTGAAGAATTCAATATACCTTTATATTATTGATCCATCCCTTGAGGCATTTGGTCGTGTTTGCAGGTGTCTGATGGTGGTTTTATTCATGTTTATGTCATATGTCAGTATAATTATGTGTCATGCTGGGGCTCTTTGTCACCCCCCATAACTCCCCCCTCTTGTTAAGAGATCATGTGCCCTTTCCCACATGTTCTCCTTCATCCTTGATTGCATCCGGTGTGCCTTATTAACTCCCTTGTTCTTGTGCGTATAATATGGGTACTGATCACTGAGTCTTTTCAGTAGTTAGAATTCCAGCCTTCCTGTTTCTACATCCATCATTCTTGCTTTGACTGTTGCCTGTTTTTTGATCACGGGCTATATATCCATTGCTATTTCTTTCTGCACCTTTCAATGTGACTAAACTGTCTAGACTCGCCTCTTTTCCTTTTCAGGTTTATATAATTACCACAGTGTTTGTTGGCACAATGAGCGCCGCTATATTTTCTAACACAAAACTAATAAACTGTATAATGGGAACATATCATGTGGCGGTTTTCTGACCTTCACTGTGGTCAAGGTTTAGGATAAGACATAAAACCAGTTTTGTGACTGAGTCAGAAATAATTTGAATAAAAGTTAATTGCTCGTCCCAAACTGAATGCCAGTCGTGTTTCAATCTCCCGCTTATGTCCATATAACTTTATGTGAATATCCCCTGAGTTGGACCTGATGTATCCGGTGTGCTTTAAAACTTTGGGATCTGTGCAGGAATTTTAAGTAAAGATCAGCTTTACAGTGAGTGACTGATCATTGCAGATCATTGAGGTTTAAGAGTTTAAATATGCCTGTTTGAGACCCTGTGCTGAGGACAAGAAATCGCCTGAAATGAACTCTGTCAGTCAAATCTTTGATTTTATGATTTAGTTGGGTGATTGGTTGAGTAATAGAATAACTGTGAAACCTCACTTCAGTTAAATAGTTTTAGTGCCTCCTGGAGAGGTTGTCATGATTTTGCTCTGCGTGTTTGTTTGTTTTCTTGCTGCTTTCTTGAACATATTTTTCCAAAAAGATTTTAAGCTCAGTGAAGCTTTCATCTGATTGAATGACGGAAGAGAAGCATCTCTAATGGCTGCAGATAAAACACATGTATACTGGGCCTAAGTAAGACAAGTAATTTAACTATGCTTGTAAAAATAATGGGTTCTGGTAGTCAGTCTAACACTATGGTGCCACAATGGTAAGGAACAAGCATTTGTAGGATGAGAAGCAGGACTGAATATGTGGATTAAAAGAGGTAAAAATTGCCAAATCCTCCCCAAAAAACAGCTTTTTCTGCCATTTCACTCTTACTGGATTAAATGATTGAAGTGTGAAGAAACAACACATATTAGTTATTCAACAATACATTTTTTTCTTCTTCGATGAACAAAAGCTTTGGTAGCATGCGGAAGGACAATATGTAGCCAAAACAGCCTGGCACCCATCTTCTCTTGTTGGTCACACACTGCTGCGGGAGGCATCCCATTCGGCAACCGGTTCTTGTGGAAAGTCAGCCAAGGTGGTTGGGTTAGTCACCGACAGCTCTGCCAAGCTGATCCCATAAGGGTTCGCTGGGGCTGATGAGAGGACTGCAAGAAATTTGAATTTTTGTGCAACCAACATGCCAAACTCTTGCTCCTCAACCCACAGACACATCTGCCCGTCATCGCGGACTGGGGCCGGTCGCAACTGGTGTTGGTGGAAATGTAGGACATACTTTCACATGCAGAGGCAGATTGGACACAGTTAAGACCCCGTTGACATGACGGGTGTAAATGCCTGATGCCTGTTCACATAACAAAATGGCACAAACGCTGTAAACAATGTGAAACGATTCAAAAGGAAACAAACAAACTCCACTACTTTATAAGATGTACGGTCAAGACGTTCATGTGCAGTCATAAGGTGTTGGGCGTGCATAAGTCCAGTAATCTATATTATTTCCTCAGCTGCTCACCAGATAGGTTTTCTCCTCTTCAGTGATGAAAAGTAATGTGGCAACCATCATGATCTATATTTATATACTTCATTCATGTTCGGTGAGGATAATCAATACATGAAGCCTTCTTCTAGACAAACTCACACACACACACACACACACACACACACACACACACACAAAAGACTCATGAAAGAACATTCAACACCTTGATGGATGAGAGAATCAACAGCACGCGTCAGATAAACAGGGTGAAGTTCTAGAGAGGAAGACAGGCACAAGCATGACAACAAGCTGTTTTGTTTTTCTTTTATTTTCCAGCTCTCTTCCCTCCTCCCGACTGTTTTGCCTGCCATTATGTGAACACTGAAAACGTCAGCGCACGCACATACAAAAAAAAGCTCAAGGCACAAAGCCACCTACTCTTTAAGCTATTGTTCTCTCCCGCTCTGGTTCCCACCCGCTCTCCTTTTCTCTCTGTGTGGTTTTAATTTTCCAAATACGTAGGCTTTAATTAATAAGAGAAACAGAGAAGCCTTTAATTGAAAGCATTCCTGAGAATATCAGCGACTACTCCTGAGGACTGCTCCATTTTCTTCCCCGATCTCTTTTCATTTTTGCAACATCACACAACCTTCATATTTGATTTACATTGAACTGGATGATGTTGAATACTTCGATAATATCAATAATGTTCTACAACAATGTTCATTCAGAATTATTGCCTCTTCAGATATGATAAATAAATGTGTCATTTGCTGAAAATAAATAAGTAAGATTCATCTTTAAATCAAGGCAATTGACTGTATTTAATTTAAAAGCTAAATCATTTCATCACATTGTTTCTAAAGTAAGATGAAAACATTCACATGATCACATATATATATAGATATAAGTTTCTTGAGTGGGATTTTGTGAAAGTACAGTACAACCGCAAAGTATTCACAGCAGATTTCCCACTTTCTGTTAAATTACATCCCGATTCCAGAATGTATTGAACTATAATGATGACATGAAAAACCCCTTTTTGAAAAGTTTTCAACTTCATTAAAAATATAAAACAAAGAAATCACATGTTAAGCATTTGAATTAAGCATGAGCACTTCCTGTTTCCACTGATCGTCCTTGAGACGTTTCTGCTGCTTCATTGGAGTCCAGCTGTGGTAAAATCCAGCTGATTGGATGATTGGAAAAGAGACACACCGTCTATATAAGGCCACACAGTCGACGGTGTGTGTGTCACAAACCCAGCTGCAAGTTGAAGGCAATATAACTGTTTTATGTTTCTCTTTAAATACTAGCAAGAGATATGTATTTTTTTTTCTCTTTATTTCTTTGGCAAGTCGTCTCTTACTCCTTGTTAGTGCGTCTGATTGATCAACCAGAAATATGAAGAACTGTGACTTTGTATTTCATCATACCAACTGAACAGATACAAACTGGTACAAGTGACAGTGTTTCAGTTATATTCAGGGGATATTTTTGCAAATAAACCACATCAGAGGAAAGTAGTGCAGGATGTGACAAGAACACCATTTATATTTTTTTATTGACGTTACACAACAATGAAACCCAGAACTAAATATTTGATGTCAGCAATGCACATTGTAATGCAACTGCCTTATTGCTATAGAGAAATAACTCGGGCATGAAGCCATTCTATGTGGGTGAGTTTGTGAAAACACCCCCAAAGGCTCTGGAAGTCCTGGAGTCTGGAGTATAAACTGTTGTAAATAAAATTTCAGATTGCATAATTTATTTATTTATTTATTTTTAAAGATTCAGGTGATTTTTGTTTTTTATTGGTTGTTGAAAAAGAGTTTAAATTAAAAATAAAATCAGTGTATTCACTAACATTTGTGTTAAATCTAAGGAAAGGTTGAATATTATTCTTCCATTGACCTCAGACTGAGCTGTATGTGTCCATCTGAAAAAAAGAGTTTGCCAGAAATCTATAAAACAAACATTTTGGGATAAGTTACCTCTATAAACTGAAATCAGAGTGACTTTGGTTAGTGCTACAGCATGTGGACTGCAGTATGGTGCTGTGGTGGAAAGCACAAATGTAGATGAAAACACAGATTATAAAGCATGTCTAACCCAGAATTTACTCTTCGCCATGTGTGACTTTAATATAGCACAATCACTGGTTGACTAAAAGAGAGAAGATGTGTGAATAATGTCAGGCAGCTGATCAAAATGAAGCTGCACAGAGTTGAAACCTGCACTCGGCGCTAAGAGGATTACAGCTGAACGACATCCAGTGTCCATGGCCAAACGAAAGTCATTCTTGACTTTAAGAAGGACAGGCTCAGTATTGTGTGCTCTGAGGCCTGATTGGCCCTTTAGCACACTGGTCCACTGCTCTTTGAGCTACTTCTAACTCCTCGCTAATACCGGGACTATTACACTGGCCACAGATGTAAACCGGTTTGTTTCCTGCACTCTTACGCAGCCCATCTTCTCAACTGTGACTCTATTATCTGCTCGTGTATGCAAAGTTTAAATACAGCATTGTAACAAACACTCAGAACTAAAGGAATCCATCCAGATTCTACTTTATAATCATGTGCAACTCTTGAAGGAGCACAATCTAGTCCAGTCCAGTCGGCCATATGGTGCACTTGGCTCCCGTGACCACATGATGCCCCCTCCTCTGCTGTTCTCCGAGCGCTTTAAATAGACTTTACTCACTTTAAATAGAACAAAGTCAGCTTCCTTGTTCAGAAATGACAGAACCTCTTCGTGGGACAAATACATTTTGCCTGTATTATCAAGAATGAAAAAAATTTAAACCGAAAAACAATATTTGTAAACAATTCAAGAACAATAAGAAGAACTAAAGCAAACTCGATAACTGTAACATATCCACTCATTCATCCAGAAACGTTTATTCAGAAGTCACCCTATTAAGAGTTTACATGGTGGTTGTTTTCAATGTGCACTATGCATTCACCTTACAATTCAAATATTTCTTTATTTTATTTAAGTTACTGAGTGACTGTAAATTAGAAGTGCTGTCTCTTTTTCTGTCCATCAGTTGGTGACTTGAACAGTATCCGTCCATCTCTTTTTTAAGTGTGTCCTGATTACATAAAACAGGTTTAAAATGACAAAACAATGTTTTTTTTATACACAATAAAAGACAGAAAAGACAAGTACATAAAAACAATAAAATTACACTCAAGAACATTTGACAGATAAAACTATAAAAGCCACCCAATAGTTAATAATATGGATGATGCAATACGGAGAGCTAAGACGCCCAGACATCTTTACATGACGTTTCAAGTGAGAAAACGTTTTTATTTCAGAAAAGTTTCACGTTTACACTTCAACGTTTTGAAAAAGACGACTGTTAATACGGATGCTGAAGACGATGTAGTTTTCATGTTGGACCACTATGATGTTGATGGTATTTGTAAAGAAATCACACACGTGTGTAGAGAACAATATGCTATACATATTAACAATGGGAGTACAATGACAGACAACCCAGTTGGATTGTTATGTCCATCTACTGAGTATGTGCAGAAGAAATATTTACTATATCTGTGGTGCACGTGCATAGTAGCTGTGTATTTGAAAATGCAAAAGTCCTGCCAATATGTCTTTTTACTCAGGAAAATTACTAAAATAGTGTAACTTTTTGATACAATGTTAAGGTTGAGTAAAGACGTATGTTGGTTCCGATTCTTCTGTGTCACCCGAACGCACCATTATAGCCAGTTGGCCTGTGATTGGCTGAGACTGGAGAAGGGGGCGGGGTCAGGTGAGCGTGCAGAGACTGCATGCACTGCCTGTGTAACAATTTGTTTCAGTCTGTTTAATAACAAAGCGACTACGCAAACATGAAACTCAACCTGCGGGACGCTACAGTAGTAACGCACAGTGACTTGGAGGAGTAACTTTAATCTGATTACTGGTTTGGAAATAGTAAAGTGTTAGATTACTCGTTACTGAAAAAAGTGGTCATATGAGAGTAGCACGCTACTAATTAAGGTGTTATTGGCATCACTGCCCACAGACCCAGCAAGTATCCTGTCTCCTCCCAATGCGGACTAATAGTGGCTATACTTCCTGGCTTTGTCATAAAAACCGAGGTTGAGAGTGGATATAGAGAGCAACCAGAAAACTGAGAGCCCATCGCAGCTCAATCTCCACCACAGCACTCTGCCACCTGCCTGAACCGATGAGCCGTCACGCCCTTCACTCATAAATAAGACTTTGAGATATGTAAAATCCTCCACCCGGGGAAGGTTCGCTCCTCATACCTGGAGAGGGCATGCCATGGGCTCAAAGTTAAAGGTGCTGATCTGCATCCCGACAGCCTCACACAACGCTGTGAACTAACTGCAGTGCATGCTGGAGGCGCTCATGTAATGGAGCCAAAAACGACATCATCTGCAAAAAAATACAGACGCCAAATCTCTACTTTCGCGCTCCGCACGGATCAACTGTGTGAATATGAATATCGGGTTGGTGTGCATACTTCTCTTCTCAGTGTTGTCACTTAAAGCAGTTGGAGCAGAATGTGGTGCTATTTCTTTTATTGTATAGCAGTGTGAGAAAAGGAGCTTCGAGAGGTTTCACCTCTATCTCCAATTCACCCTCGGCTTTATAAAGTTTCGAGTTTGGCCAGATTGTTGGGCTCTCCACCTGCAGCTTTTTTCTTCCCAAGCTGCTTTAATTCACTCTCGCTGCTATGCTATTTTGATCCACAGCAGGCGGCCGTTTCCAGTGACTGAACTCTAAAAACCCGTCGTGTTTCGTACCTGCCCAGCATCAAACGGTAGCTGATGAACATGTGGAGCGTTTGGCAGCTTCACAGGCAGATATACAGCCCGGTAACAGAAGTAAAATAAATTTACCAGGTGGCCAGAAAACACCTCTCCCAATGAATGATCACGCTGCTCCCAAAACAGCTGGCCTTGTAAAATAAACAAATGTTTGTAATCAAATCCATCATATCATATAAAAAGATGATAACATCAATGTGACGCTAATGCCTCGTAGTGTCTGCTGCCAAGTGTTTGATTAAAAATTGTTACCACTTAATCTAGCGCTGAATGTTATCCGACCTGACGCAGATTATTTTTTGAATAATACAGTGACAGTGATAAAGCAATTATTTCATTCATATTGGTTACATGCACTTTTAATCGGCTTAATGAGAAAAAACAATATTGATGAATTATGGCTCATTTATTTTTGTTTGAGACATATAAATGTCGTAGAATAAATCTAATTAAACTTCATTGGCCCCTCGGCTGTTCCACACTGTTGGGATTAAATTTTGAGCGCAATGTAATGACTTCAGGTGTAGTTAACAGCATTTTTACCTCACGGTGAGAAACTCCTACCTTTGCTTACGTATCAGGTTACTTCACGATGACCAACCGGTCATTGTTTTGTGTTCAGAAACTTAAGGTGCTCCCCAGATATACTTGTAATCTTATGCTAATCGGAACAGCAGTTGGCAGTTTGATCCTTGGCCCCACATGTCAGAATGATCTTGAGCAACAGGCCTTATAACTATTAATAGTTTTGTGAGTGCTCTGCAGAGCAGCTCACCTCCATGGGTGAACTAATGTGATAATGAGTGGCTGAGAGGCCACTTGTGATATCATTAAATTGAGTTCGTCATCGCACCGAGGTCACTGACAACTTCATTTCTGCAGTATTGCTCCTCAGTTCTATTCACCTTTAATATTACTTTTAAGAAGGGATATTTTATGTTCATTTGTAAACATGTTGCATTAGAAATTTCATTTTTCTTTTTTTAATTTGTGAGTTTTCCAAATAAATGAGATACACTACTCAGGCAGGAAAAAAAAGGTGTCTTTAAAATTTTTTTTTAAATTAATTTAGGTTGAAAGTATTCCTCCTGTATGAAAATGAAAGTCAGTTATACAACAAAAGTAATGATTCTCTACAACCACAGACAAAAACGCATGTGATTTTTCACAGGTTACATCACATATTTTTCATCAAAATAAACTCTCTTCAACAAACAATGGTACAAATATAAGTCAAAAATCTCAAGAGGGGAACTGATAGAAATCATTTCACCTCTACAAGTAAAAAATACAACATCACAGTGATAGTCTGTTTTCAAGTCTTACCGGATGAATAACAATATTAAGTATTCTGGACAATTCTTCGATCTTAGGAAATCTATCTTTAATGAAATATCTCGTTTTTTTAGTGTGATAATGAAACAGCCTCACAGAGATATTAATTCAACAAAACATATTTAAGATCTGAAATCTGTTCTCTCTGTTTTTAACTGTAGCCAAAATTGACTTTCACAGCATGAGTTTGAGTGCAAAGTTATTAGATTGAGTTTCTCACTGTTTCAACACAGTGAAACGGTGCTTGACAACTTACCTGTACTTACCTCACAATATAGGATAAAAATAACAGCCATTCCTAATTTGTCCTCTGAAGGAATCACATCCACAACCGAACTGCAGTTTTTAATAAAAACATGTAATGAACCCCTCAAAGCTAAATATGTCAGTTCTCGCAATAAGTACGAGCATGAAAGCCATAATAACTGGTAAAGTTTGTAAAAACTTGCAAAAAATAGTACATCCTGGTGAAGAGAAACACTTTGGCAGATCAAGTTGCAGATCAAGTATCTTTCTGTAATAATTTCAAGTGGTTACCATGACAATTTGTAAAGTACATTTTCAGAATATATTCAGAAGCTAAAACTAGAGGAAACATTTTGGAATATTGATTTATTATCATGGTACATACTATTAATCACAAAAAAAGTTTTTTTCATAATGTGAATGAAATATTCTTTTGTAAATTCCATTTCCTCAGGCCTGATATAATCCTCAAAACGATGGGTATTTTTTTTTTTTATTGTCTGGGTTGTTATTCTGATCATTCAGTGTAGAATCATAGCGTCCAAAACAAATTTACCTGGAGGGACCTTTTTATTTTTATCTGTTGTGAATTCTCATATATTGACACGTGGGTCTATCTCAATAATCCAATATTGTCCAGACACAAATGTGGGACTGTTGTGGGTGATATCTTGGTGTCTGCCTCTGTCTCAGTTGTATTCATTATCTATCGATTGCTTTTTTTTTTTTTGTCTCCTATTTTGGCCTCATATTTTCAATGGACACAGAACTGTCCAATGACAACGTAAGTAATGTGATGTTTGTTATGATGGAAAAAATATTGTTTGGCTTCTACTAGCTGAAGTGGACTCTGTTTTGTTGCAAAAAGAGTTTTTTTTTTTTTTTTTAAACCTCTAATTTGTACTCTAAGTGACTATAATTGTTTTATGTCAGCACAAGTCTAGACTGAAAAGCCAGACGCAGCAGGTGGCGAGACAAGTGTTGTCTTTATTGTATCACAGGAAAAAGGGACGAAGCAGTGCGTTGCAGCAGAGACGTGGTCATGCAGACGATGACCAGAGCTAGTGACTGGGATGACTGAGAGCAGCAGAAGGGTAGTGGAGCGGAGGAAGATCCTGGCCGGTGACGGGGGTGTCACGGAGGAAGCATTAGTCGTGAATACGAAGGTCGGAATTGGAATCTCACTCAAGTGCTAGGCAGGAATTGTAGTCTGATAGAAACAAGATCGGGAGCATGAAACTTGAAACTCAAGACAAAACCTGGAACGACTGGCTACACAACACAGAACACAACACACAACATGATGCAGAACCCAAGCCCAAAATATATACGCCGAAACCAAGCAAATCGTACGCTCAGGCACAGGTGAAGCACATCAGGACAGCAATCAGATGCGAGGAGCTAGGGAGTCTGAAATGAGAGACCTCAACATAAAAACCGGAAACCGTGATTAAAAACAAGTCACAGGAAGGCACCTAAACTCTCTCCTCATGCCCGTTACCTTCCCAGCCTACCAGGTATTGAAGACCACTACCCCAACAATGGACCACTTGTAAATGGCATAAGCTGGGCCACCTTCCATGATTTGAGGAGGAGGAAGTCTGGAGTCAGAGACGAATGAGCTTTTCCCTTGCAGGTCGAACCTGGTCGGTTTGGAATGTGGGGTGGACTCTCATGGTTCTGGGTAGCTTGACCAAAAAAAAGTTGATTTTCTTGATGGGGAACGGGCTGATGAATGGAGGAGTCAGCTTGCGGGAAGGCCACTGGAGGTGGAGATTTCAGGCTGACAGCCACATCCTCTGCCCTGTCTGGCGACAGTCCTGTGATGGACAGCAGCTTTGAGAATGCTACGACAGGCGATGAGCCATCTGCGGCATCATCTCTGTGCCAGGACCGCTGCAGAGGGTGGCTACCCGAACCTCCTGCTCCAGAGCCGGAAAGAGGCCTTCAGAGGGGAGAGAGTTGTGCACATAGTCCATATTCTGACATATATTTTCTTTTCGTGCATGTAAAAGACACGGGCACATAAGGTGTGAACCTTTTATATTGTTTATGTAATTGGATGTTCTGTTTTTTTTTTGTTGTTTTTTTTTACATTTGAAATAAAAACTTTAAGATCAGAGCTTAGATGTGAAACATGAGCATAGTAATTATTGCATGAACATATGTTACATCATGTGTCTTGCATATCTGAATTACACCCAAAAAGCTGTCTAACTGTGAAAGGATATTTTATTTAATAAAACCAATAAAACATTCTTTACTTAACTAGAAGTACTCCTTTAACTTTTTTTTTTTTTTTTTTTGGATAGAATGATTTGCTTTGTCCCACGTACAACAAATGTACAGTGTACATTGTTATCTGCGTTTAACACATCCCAAAGGAGCAGTGTGCAGCCACCGAGCAGCCCCCGGGGACCAGTTAGGGGTAAACGGCCCTGCACAGGGGCGCCCAGTGTTAATCTATCAGCGGTAGGATTCAAATCCCAGTTGCAGCAGGAAATGCATCCAGCGTAAAAACTAGCCAAGTCTACAGTGCAACCTGTAATGATTTACTGTGGTGAGCAGCTGAGTAACCACTAACACACAGTTTTAGAATTTTTACTGCACTGTATTTTTTCATTCGACCTGAAGCCGTGACCTGTGGAGGTAAAACCAAGTAGGTTTGTGATTGCATTTACTGCGGCTCCGAAAATCAATTAAGCACAAATAAAAGTACCAATACTTTCCCGCTCATCTCATTGGCATTTATTCAATAGTTTCTATGTATCAGAATTCTCAAGGTAGTCTGAGGTTAACTTGTCGCTGTGAAATTGCCCGGATGCGTACGTACATGTCTTTCTCTCTGCGTTTGTCTTCTGATGGGATCACGACTTGTTCAGGGTGATGCCCTGCCCTTGTTCACAACCTGAATAAGATAATGTCATGGAGAAGATGGAAGATGGAGGACGGAAGATTTCCACTTTGAGGTAAAGAGAAATTCAATAAAAAACTAAATCAGTAAAGCACAACATGCTTCCCCAAAATTATCTGTTGAGTCTGTAATGAGATATAAGGTTTTAATCAATGTAAGCTTTAGGTGATAAAAAGGAGTTTTTTTCATTATGTCGGAATTAAGTTTGGACGGCATTGAGATGACAGGTGGAGCGCTAACAGTGCTCAAGGAATTGTTTTAAACCCAGTAAAGCAGAGCGTTCAGAAATAATAGATAGGAGCCCTTAAGCAGAGACGATCTCAGTGGGGTTCACAGGAAAAGGAAAAAAAAAAAAAAGTATAAACAAACACAGAAAAGGTATTTTTACAACTTCTCCAGAAAAGCTTTTAGTGGGAGGTGCTTATACATATTGCATCACTCCCAGCAGGGCTCAGACTGGTGTTTTCCTTTTACCCTGATGACAATTTTCTTTTCACACCTGGTTGTCGGAGTGGGTCATTCACACAGATCACTGGACAGCAAGCAACATCCTCACACTGGTGTCTAATTTGAGACTGTGGCACGGGGTCGAGATAGGGAAGCACTTTAGCACTGAGGCTGCGGACGGCTGCGTGGAGGTCATGACTCGGGCAAATAACTTGTCACACTCACTCAGTACTTAGTGAAAGTTTTGGAGGAATGCTTGTAATGTACCGCCCTCTGAACTCCTCTTGCATTAGGGCACGACTCGAGGATGACTTTGTTAAATTTAACATTCACCAGACAAAATATAGTGTTCAGTAATTCATTGTGTTTCTGTGGCGTTACCATGGTAACAGAATGTTAATAAAAGATTATTATCATGTGAAATTAGTACTTTTTTGTGTTTTGTGTTTTATAAGTGAAAACTGTTGTAACCCGACAGAGCTGCATTCTCTCTTTGGTCTGTTCAATGGTCCAAGAGCTAGCATAGCATTCTCCTTAACTAAAGCCGATGTTGTGAGAAGGGCAGTTCTGTTGCTTTTTCCGTAAACTCTTGTTTGTTGAACTGACTCCACATTTTATGAAACACAATTTTGTGAAAATGCAAGAACTTTGTTGTGTGTTGTGGGTCTGTTTACACAGCAACGATGCTAGGAGCCACTGAAAACTTTTTGAAAACGACTCTCAAAGTGAATATTTTGAAAAATGCTCCGACTACGTCTCGGTGGAAATGAGGGAAAAATGCAACTTTTCTGGAAATGATTGGTCTGTGCTTCCTTGTTGATGGTGGAATTCTGCTGCTGCGCATGGCATGCTCAGTGCGTTGTTTTCAGTGTTTCATTATCAAAATGTTGCCATGTAAATGCAAAACTTTTTGACACAAAAACACAAAGGCAACGCATCTCGGTCTGTCTCTGTGCTGATTCGTTACATTTAATCCTGCTATTACTTCTAAAATATTCTTCAAGAAAAAATTTAACATCCAGAAATCTTCTGCCAACTGACATGACGTCATCCGAACCTTCTGAATGGATCAGTCATCTAGTTTATCACACTTTATTAATATAAACTGAACCGATGGAGACCATCAAAAGTGATTCAGGAGTTACTTTCACAATTTACTTTTTACTTACAGTAAGTGTTAAAACAAGTGATTTTTTTTTTCAGATTTCAGATTAAGGACCCCATAACTCTAATCAATAACTAATTTTCAGTGATATTCACAACTCTGATGCTTTGTGGTCAAGCAAGAATCTCAACATGTCAACATATTGATTAGACGTAATATCTACGCTAAAATTCAAAATAATATACTGTGCCGAGGACGATCATGCATCTCTCATTTGGTCCAAAATACACTTTGGCAAACTCTTGCTTTGTTTTGTTCTTCGTGTCATTTATTATTTATGCCTCCAAATATTCTCCAAGCTCCACTCCAGGTCTGCGATTCGTCTTTCAGATGGGAAACGAGCTCCGTGACAGTAATGCCTGACTACTGTCACTTCCCAGCTGCGCTTGAATTAATTCCGACATCTGTTTCGAGATTGGTTGGTTGAAGGAACGACGCATTAAAAATTTAGCCTGTAATACAAATATTGTTTCCGAAACAACGTACACCTCTGTGCTGCAGTGCAGATACAGACTTTGCTGATTTAAAACATTAATCTAGAATGTTGAAACATTTAATATAGCTGCAGCAAGACTCCCTAAAAAAATGGATAAAACACACTGACATATGTTTGTTTCATCATGCATACACAACAGGTAATACTTAACAGGTAATTACAACAGGTAATTACTGGGACACCTGCCTGTTATTCGAGATTCATGCAAACGCTATATGTTAGTGTGTTAATCGGCATGTCTTTCAAATTTTGATCTTCAGTTCGTCGTGTTAGTAGGTCAGCTTCCACACATCTGTGTGTGCAATGTCACGTTCGTGCCTATTTGTATACATACAAACCATCGGCAGATCAGGCCTGAATAGTGAAGGTAGAGTCCACCAAATATATTTAGACATATTTAAACCAAAGCCTGCCGAGTTCTAAAAGTTTTAACTCAAAATTATAAAGTATGAAACCTCTCTGATAATTCAAGTCATCTCTCCCAGTGCAAAGACTCCTGGTTTCATGACTGCACATCTTCTTACTCCATTACAATTTCACACTTTGACCTTCCTCCTAATTGAAATCAGATATTTGCCTATAATGAGGGTAATGTAGCCTGATGGAGTTATGGCAGTGAAAAGATGGCCGGTGTTAAATGGTGCTTACAGCAGGCTACTGTGAGGCATGTGAGCTGGTGCGTGATAGACGCCATGTGCTTGGGTGGCGACTGGAATGAGAATTAAACTACGCATTGTGAGTATCCTTGCATTCCTCTCTGTACACATCAGTTTGCTGGAAACATCGCACATTTGCATTTCGCTCAAGGTGTCTCTAGTTTCTTAGTTTTCCGCTTGTTTCACAAAATCTCCCACTGTTCTCCTCTAGATGTGCTTTTTGTTTCTTCCCTTCCACTCTCCCTCTCACTTCTCGGCTTTTCTTTTGCTGAGTTTCAACCCTTCAGGGATTCTCACAGAGAAATCAATTTTGCCTGGCCTCTTTGCCTTTGGAAGGGAACATAGGCATATATAAATATTCACATGCGGCTATTTCAGATCCTCAGCTTAGGGACTGAACTAGCGGATGAGCTGTTCTTCTGTTTGATCATGAAGCCTGCATACTGTACATGTGTCTCTGGATGATTTCTCTCCCTCCCTGTGCATCTTTCTCCCTTTCCATTTCTTTCATTCGTAACTTCTCGTGTTCCTCTGATTGACTTTATCAGACTCCTTTGTCGTAGTTGTTGTTTTTCATCATGTCGCCTTTCTAATTACTTTTCCCCTTCTTTACTACGTTGTTCCATCCCTCTTTGCTTGGGTCATTTATTGATATATCCTTTCTCCTCGGTGCATCCTCTTTCCAAACTTTCTGGTTCCTAACCTTTTCCTCATGTCCAAAGTTCTGCCTAATTCTTCCTTTGCGATGACCTTTCCTCTTTTGCTATTCACTACTATTTGCTCATCCTTATCCTTTATCACCTCCTCTTCCTTTTTAAATGAAATGTCCTTCCTATATGGGTATGTCTGTATTGGTTGGTGTCTGGGGCTCATGTACCCATAGCAGTTTTATTTTTTTTTTTTTTGGCAGAAAACAGATGCCGGGGTGCTCTGGTGAAGTCCTTGTGTCATTATCCAGTCATCGGATATTTATTTCATATTATGTAAATCAAACTGACCTCAAGGTAGTTTCATTTGAGGTTGGCTAGTCAGATAAACAGCTTATAACACATCGGCTGATACGCCGAATTTGGCCTGTGGGCTCTGACAAATGGGTATCCTCTGTTTCTGTTGTGATCACTGCTATAAGAAAACATCACAAAACATGACCACGAAAGTCCAGTGGAATCAAAAACAATAGTTTTGCAAAGAAATGGCTGCAGGGAGAACAGTCACTATCGGAGTGTAGGTGGTTCGTTCCCCAATCTTGACCTTCCACTGAAAGCCGAAGTAATAGTGTGTGTAACAACATAATGTGATGAAATCATGAAGGATTTTTTACAACCACGACTTCAGAGAGAGCGCCACACTTTGTATCATCAATGAATGCTTATGCTGACTATCCTCTAACTATACATATTTTAGATAAGCCACTTACATCCTGCGATAATTTATTAGATTAATGGCAAAATGGAATAATGATAATAGATCAAATATCTTGGCAAGTTACTGCATTGTGGGCATTATTATTATAATTATCATTATTATTGTCATTATTGGCAGATTTTACATGATTGTCCATTAGTGCAAAAGCATGCAGCTTGCATGGTAGCATTGCTCTTTGTGTGTGTGTGTGTGTGTGTGTGTGTGTGTGTGCACGCGCATCATGAAGATGTCAAAGTGGTAAACTGTAATAAGTATTTACGTTTACCATTCATACAATTCATACATGCTCTCTTCTCATTGATAAGGTTTGTATTAACCAATGGTAGTGTTTGTTATTGTTTCTTTTTTTACATTCAGCATTTACTACTGGTCAACTTTTTTATAATCACATAACTCTTTTAAGTGCCTTCATAATTAATGTGCCTTTACCCAAGTGGCATCTGTTTTAGAAACAGATTTATATTTCATAAATCTCCCTGAACTCACTGGCACCGACGCTCTGCTCCAATTTGAATTGGTCCCGGTCTTGGATAGTTTGGCCGTTTGTGGATCAACACATGTAAAGTGCCGCCCAGGCTTAATTCAAGACGCATGCAGCAGCTGACCGTACACAGCCAGCCACCAACGCTGCAGCGGCTTCCCCCTCTCCCCCCATCTTCTGGTCTGTTTGCCACTGATAACTACTTCATGGATTGCTCTCGCTGATATCTCCACCCCCTCTTCCGTTAAATCCTTTATTCATTCTCTCTGCCTTTCTCCCTCATCCAATTGTCAGCTTTGTTTTACAAACGGTGCAGTGATACGGTCTCTCTGAGGCACAGCCCTTCACGTTTCACCCCGGCCAGCTGTCAGGCAAGATCTGCCGTGACAGTGGGCATACAAAGTGCACCGGTGGACACGCACCTTTTGTACACACACACACACACACACACACACACACACACACGCATACATGCATGACTATGAATGCCGTGCAAATTATCAAAGTGGACGTAGCACATGCCGGTGCTCCGCTTCGGCCTCACCTTGACCTGACACAAGACACCTCCGTCACAGCTTCACAGCTAACACAGCTCGACAGGTGTGTGTGTGTGTGTGTGTGTGTGTGTGTGTGTGTGAGTGTGTGTGGCATTCGTGACTTTTGTGTGCTTACGGTCACTCCAATACATATTTTATACAAGGCTGCTGAGTGTGTGTGTGTGTGTGTGTGAAACTAGGACATGAAGGAAGCCAGAAACTATCCTGGTTAAATGTGGGTGTTTCTCTCCCAGCAGTGCATGATTTTGCACACTTATTCGATTACCTACATTCACTCCTCCCGAACACATTTTAACCATTTCCCCCCTCTTTCATTGCCTTATCATACAGCCTCAGGGCTCATGTTCGATGTCGTCTATTAGCCACACACAGACACATGCGAAGGCCGAGAGATGTGCATAAGCAGCGACAAAAGGGAGCAAACAAAACGTGGAGTTCCTCAGCCATTTGAGGACACTTTCTGTTTAATGTTATTTATAAACAGCTTTTGAGTCTGGCATTGTTTGATAACCACATACAAAACATTTGGGTTGCACAAAGGAAGAGAGGAGAAGAAAAGAATCCGGCGGTAGAGGTGTGTGGTCCGGGGTGGAAGCGAGAGGACCGCAGGAGGAGCGAAGAAGTCGACCGACGTGGAGAGAAAGGAAGGGAAATGAGCAGAAGGGGAGGGGAAAAGCAGAGGGATTCAAAAAAAAAAGGAGGGGCAGTGCAATGTATGGTTTATCGTGAATGACTCAGCAAAAGAAAAAAGAACAGACAGAAAGGAAATAATGAGAATAATCATACTAAAAAAAACAAAACTTCCAGCCTCAAGCTCCCTGCTTGTTTTTTTTTTTTTTTTAAGGGAACAGAGACTCAACAGAGTTAGTTTTTCCATTTTTTTCTTCCTTTTTCTCCACTTTTTTTTTTTTGTTTTTTAATACAAAAGTCATCCTCACAGAAATGAACAGACACAATTTACATCACCTCTGGGTTCACAGCAGCACAAACAAGTTCACCAGTAGGGATCTCTAATCCTACATGTCAGGAAAATGACACCAGTGGCAGGCTTCTGTACGTCTCCCGACATCGAGATAGATAGACATGAAAAGGCGAGGGCTCAGCAGGAAAGACACACAAGCAGGGTACAGATGTAGCCCCTGCTCTTGAACTCCAGGTATTTTTCGGGCTGCCAGCAAACCAAAATCATAATTTTTGTGCTTTTTTTTTTTTTTTTTTTTTTTTTTTTTTTTTTTTTTTTTTTTTTTTTTTTTTGTCCATATGTTATGATTTTAGTTGATCTTTTGCATACAAGTGTAGCTTTGAAATAGAATTCATGGCCTTGTAAGACAGAGACAGACCTTCAGTGTCACCGGCTAGCTGAAGGTACTGGAATGGCCCGTGTGCTTCTGTACAGGTTCCACTTATTGTAATCAAGTGTGTGAGAGTCTGGACAAGCGACTCTTAAATGCTTCACGTGGAGGGTCAAATCCTGGACGGTATCTGTTGTGCTCTGCTCTGTGATTCAAACGTCCTGGACTGACATGGTTTTTGAAGTTTCCAGTGAGAAAGGAAGGCTGTGAAGGTGACTGATCTGATTTTTTTTTTTTTTTTTTCCTTCAGGGGTGTGTGTATGTGTGCTTAAACCTCTTCAGTGAAGAAATGTTACCGTCTCACAGTCCTCTCTGTCCTTGTTGTTTCCTGAAGCAGAGTCCCGGGCCTTGAATTGAGCTCTCGGACACCCTGTCCTCAGACGTAGCAGCATAAAAATCCAACTGTCCAAGTGGAGCGTGCAGATCCTTGAGTCCATTTGTTTTTTTGGCGCATACGCAACATGACAAATATCCAATAGTTGTTCCTGGCTTCTGGTGAGCAGAATCTCTTTGTTTCTGTCCAGTTGTAGTGATTCATCAAATCTCTGAAGGAGATATATTGTGGTTTGTGGAGTTGATTAGCCTTCTTCACTCATTGTAAAAAGAAAACAACAACTTTGCAGACTTCTGGTAGATATTAGGATTGAATGATCATCCCTCTGAAAGACATACGACTTCCACCAATGTAAAGGAGGAAAGTGCATCCAGTTTCGTCAGAATCAAAAGTTTTGCGAGTCACGTCTGGGCCTCAGCTCGTCCCCAGTCTGCATCCGTCCACCTCTCGGGCTCAGAGAGTTGTTTTTTTTTTTTGAGAGTGAATGAAACTGTGTCTTGCTTCCATACATTATTCTCATTAGAAACAGGCTCTTGTTAGGCACTCTTGAGATCTAGCTTCATTCTACCTGCATGGCTTTAGAGATTTTTTTTTCTCTTTGAACTGAAGACACACTCATACAAATGGCAACAGAAATCATCACCGTTTTCCTCTTAATCATTTACACAGATGCGAGCAGTTGGCTCCCAGAATGGTTGGTTCGATCTAAATGGCTTTTCAGCTGGAAGGTAAGGGTTAGCTTGTCAGTGAGATTACTTTGAACAACCGAGAGTATATCGATGCGTCACATCTGCAAAAGTTTGGATTTTCATTGAGACTTTAGACCCAACACCAAGGATAAAGATGTCATTAAACATGTAAGTAAAAACCACGGTAGATACGAGGTGTTATCTCTACTGCTGCGTCTTTCGTCTGCAGCGTTTTGCTTCTTGGTCTGCGTGGTGTTGAGTGAGCGGAGACGTTGCTGTAAATAACTACATGAGTGACAGATGGAGGTTGTACTGAGAAAACACTGTTGTGTCCAGAGGACTGAACATGGACACAGAGCCATCAACTGTTGTTACGCCTTTTGTTAGTTCCTCTTGAGAATATGTAAATGAATTAGTGGCTTGTTATCTAATGTGACTGTACAGTTTCTATAGGTACATGAGTTCAGTGATGCAATCGATGTCACAGTAACAAAAGTAAAGTTTTCCTGCTGTTTCCCTTGGTGACATCATCAAAGCAATGAACTAAATTGTTTTCCCTGACTTCCACATATTGATTATGACTCATAAAGATCCCTGCATTAATACCACAGGGACAGTCGAGAGAAGTTCTTTATACACAGTCATGTACACACAGGTTATGCACACATGCCTCCTTTAAAGAGCCAGGCCAGGGCGTTTCAGGAAAGTGATTCGTCAGGTTGCAACACCAGCACAAAAGTGTTCCCTTCTTGTCTTAGCGTGGGATCACACAGTAGAGTGACAGCAGCACTGCTGACGAGAAACACCAAAGATAATCTGCGAGGTGCGACCCCGCTTTGTTATTGGCTCTCTGCACCCCGATCGGTGGGCCAACAGAAGTTCTGGGGATGCACTTGTTCTTCCTCCGCCCGGATGCAGACAGGTCATATTTACCTCCGTCTGCAGTGTAGTCTTTCTCACCCCCGTCCCGAAGTACCTGCACTTCATTGTGCCCCCCCTTTGCCTTGCGGCCCCGCCGGGTGCAGTTTCTGCGGCCTCCCTTTGGGGGCCTCGGCAGGGGCGAGGGTGAAGGCAAGCTGTACTGGTCCCCATGGGGCAGGTATGGCCGCTGGTGGTGATTGTGGTGAACTCTGTGGCGATTCAGGTGGTTTAGAGACTCTCCCTGCTCCACCTCCCCTCCTGGGCTACCGCGTGGGTGTCCCTCGCTCGACATGCAACTGGGCAGCTGTTCTTTCTTCAGCGTTTTCAGGTCCTTCCCAGCCAGCTCAGGAGGTGAAACACACATTAGCGATGAAGTGGAGCCTCTGAAACGACGTAACCAGTCCCAAAGTGACAGGGCTTTGCAGTCACACTCCCAGGGGTTGTCGTTAAGTCGCAAATACTCCAGCGCCGGCAGCAGAGTGAGGCTGACGCCGGAGAGCTCGGTGAGGGAGTTATTAAACAGGTACAGGGTGGTGAGACGCCGCAGGTCATGGAAAGCCTGACGATCAACCCATTGGATTCGATTCTGGTGGAGGAGAAGTCGGTCCAAGACGCCCAGACCTCGGAAAGTGTTCTGGCGAAGACTCCATAGCCGATTGCCATGCAGGAAGAGATGACTCAGGTTCAGCAGGTCGATGAAGAGGTCATCCTCAAGGAACTCCAGCTGGTTGTCCTGTGGGATGTAAAAACACAATAATGAAAATGGATGCACAATTCACCATCGCTTTCATCATACGTCAATAATTTCATATTTTATATTTGTACCAAATAAAAACATCCCAATGTGACTTTATACACAAAGGTCTAAAATCTTAGAAAATACAATGAAATGTCTTATTGTGTTATAGAGAAATACCCTAAGTTATACGCTAGGACATGAGGAATAGTACAACAGTGCAGATGTGTGTTCGAACTACTTTAATTTGTTTTGTTGCATCACACTATAACCTTTCCTGTATTCGCTCGATATCACTTGATTTACCCATCAATAACAAACAGGAGGTAATTAAACTTATACCTATTATCATTATAGCAGATATTGCTCTTCTCGTGTCAGTAATGAAATCACACACACTCAATCCTGTTTTCCCACAGAGGTTAACCACAGAAGCTGTACAATGTGTGTACTCTAGTGCGAGGGAAAGTGTGTGGTATTGTCTCTACTTTCAGGCTGACAACAAGCATTTGAACAGGCTCTAATTTATAGGCGGTGAATGCTGAACCAGGCTGATGGACAGATTACACCCTAATGCGATTGTGGCCTGCAGATGCTATATGCAGTAGAGATAGCTGTTATCCATGCACCTGTAGGTAGAGATACTGGAGATTATGTAGCCCTGCAAAGATCCCCGGAGGCAGACTGATCAGGCCACAGTGGTATAGGTGGAGGGCGTGGAGCCGACCCAAGCCCAGGAAGGTGTCTGAGGCCACGGCCTTCAGGTGCCGGTTGTCCCCGAGGTCCAGCTCCTCCAGGCGGTCGAAGCCGTGGAAGGTGGACGGCTGGATATAGGAGATGTTGTTGGAGTAAAGCCACAACATGGTGGTGGTGGGCGAGAAGTGGCCGCGGAGCAGCCGCTGAATCTTGTTGTTCTGCAAGAAGACACGCTCGCTCTGAGCGGGGATGCCCTCGGGCACGGCGTGGAAGTTGTGGGCCTGGCAGGAGACGGTGCTAGGTGAAGTGTAGCAGATGCAGTGACGAGGGCAGGGCTGAGAGAGATCCAGGCCCCACAGCACCAGCAATAACTCCACCCCACCATAACCTGAGAGAGGAGAGGAGGATGACAAAAAGAGAGAGAGAGGAAGACAAACAGAATTAATTGAATTCATACAGAGCTGACTCTCCTATCAGACACATCTTGAATGAAACACTCATTGCGCTCAGTTTACAAGGACAACAATAGCCATGGTTCACTGCAGACAAATTACAATGTCGGCACAAGATACACACGCACGCACACACATTAGTCCACAAACCAGCATTTATTGTTTTCACGTCGATTCTTCTAGCATGTTTTTCAATCACTTTCAAAGTGTTTACCCTTAACCTTTCTTACCCTTCATGTTGAACTCATTCAATCGCCCCAAAACTCAGGGGACCACCTCTTCATGTTCTGCAAAAAACCTTGAAAATCCTGAATACTAAGAGGGCCCTCTCCGTGCCGCATGCAGAGTACATACCGACGTAACAATGCTGCACAGATGTTTTTTGTGAAGCTTTGTTTGCCATCTGTTATTGCGCAGTACTCATTTTCATAAAGGTATACACAATTGTATATTGCACAAATGTTGACGACGTGACACGCAAACACACGCACACCATTCAGCGTTATGTCCTTTGGTTCTTCTCTAACGGCGACAAAAACAAATTCTATGTTTCTCCTGCTTACAGCTGAACATGCGCCACACCTGTAATTCATTCCCACAAAAAGGAAAACCAAGAAAAAGAGGGAAAGGGAGGAGGTGTAGGATGAATTTCTGTGTGATCTGCAGCCTGCACGCCTATGAATTGGATATTACTTTTTGTTTTCTGATTCTCCCTGTTTCACTCACATTTATACGTTGTTGATTTTTTTTTTTTTTTTCTCTTCTGCTTTCGGACCATTCCAGTGTTTGATGAGTTGCAGGGTTGGGAAGAAAAAGCGGGGTAACTGACAAAGAGATATGAGAGGGACATGCTGATCTGGGGAGTAATTTCCCAACAGAGAAAGATGTACAATACGGGCATTATGTGCTGACATGAGTTCAATCTTGGATGTGTGTGAGTGCACATTTGATTTGTCTCAATGTGACAAATCTGAGTTGCATCCCATCATAGGGAGGGCGTTTCTGGATTGGAGAGGCATTAAATCATGAATTTAAATGAACAGACTTCAATGGTAAGGGTAGTTTTGAAGAGCCAAGAAGAAACATGCACAGATTACAAAATGTACATGGGTCAAAAGTGATATATTCATTTTCTGTCTTTGAATTACATTTATTTTATTATTTACTATTTTGAGCATGCAGCAAACATCTTGTCAAACTGATCCACATGCATTTCTTAAAGCATTTGGTAGGAAACCGTTGGCTTGTTTCACACATTTCACCAGTCAGCACGGCTCCCTCTGCACATGTAATAACTGTAATGTGTGTAAGTTATTCTCCTGTTACCTCAGACTCTATTTGTCAAACATAACTTCCATTGGTATTTGAATAAGTTGAGGTTATATAGTCAATGCGTTACTTCTGTCTTTATTAGGTAACAATTGTAAATAGCTCAACTAAGTAGATGGTTTTCCCTTATATAGGGCTTTTCCACCCCAAAGCGCTTTACATTGTTTATCTTATTCACACACATTTTCACACACCAGTGGAGGCGGCTGCCATGCGAGGAGCTTAATCCATCTATCAGTAGCAATTTAGGTTCAGTGTCTTGCTGAAGGACACTTCGGCATGCAGACAGGGAGAGAGTGAGATTTGACCACTCTACCAATGGAGTCACAGCCTATGTAATGCTTTACAAATGTACTGAAGCTGTGTGGCCAAGCTGTCAGGTAAGTGGGAGGCTCAGCTATTTTAGTCCACTGAATAATATAAAGCTGTCTGTGTGCAGTTATTTTTCATCTGTGTTGTGCGTTAGAAGGCTTGTGCATATGTTGTGCGTCAAAGGGTGAAATCAGGTTCTGCAAAACAAAACCAGCATTCCTGTAAAACAAGATAATTATGTAACGTTTCCCTTCAAATGAAGCAGTGAGATTCATTCTAACAAGCTGCGATGAGGCTCTCAGAGAGACAATTTGGACATCTTTAGGTCTATTAAAAGCACTGTTCAATCAGCCTGTTTTACTGGCAGAAATGTGCATTTTGGGAGGATGCCAATGTTGCATTTTAAAGACAGGCTGGTGCTAATAATCAGGCATCCCCAGTGTGTGTGTTTGTGTGTCTGCATGTGACTGATGTGGACAGATGTGACCGACAGATGTCGGTTCAACCTGGACACTGCTGCTCTGGAAAGAACAGCATGTTCTGAAATGTCAGCAGAGGACGGAGGGGTATTATCCTGCATGCTGCACATATGTCTGGTATAGTTCGGGATACTTTATACACCATAGGTAACATAATGTGTGTGTGTGTCTCTGTCAGCACGTCTGTCTCTGTTCATGTGGCATTTGATCTGATGCATGTAGCGAGAGTAGCATCTGTATTCGACAAGTCTGACCTTTACATCAAGGGAAAAAAGAAATAACCCCGTACATCACCTATCATCAAGGCAGCCCTGTCCTATAGCTCAATACAGCAGCGCTTTACTACGGGGAGAATTAATGAATACTTATAAATATGGACGGTTAAGCAACAACTGTTAAATTATGAATAGATTTGTGTTTTTAACATTTAATCATGAAGAAAAATAAATAATTCATCAGCAGTTTATGAAACATAAAAAAGCTTTTAATGATATACGATTAAAGCAGCGTAGCACGTTTCATTACTCATTGTTGTGAAGTATTCACTACTTTATATTATGATCTTTTAGGTTATGTTGTAGGAATGAGGTGATTTTAGTTTCGACTGGCACAGCTGTGGGAGCTCGTGTCAGTAAGGCAGTCAATCTGCTCTGCTGCGATTCAGCTTGCAGTCTGTTCACTATGGATGTGTTGAGAGCACAACGACTGTAATATTACCATGACTTCCTCGAGCACCACCTCGAGGTTGAATTTTATCTGTTTGAGTTTAATGTCCATGGAAAACAGTGAAATTTTAATACATGTATCCAGTGGGATTCAGGGTTCCCCCTCGGTGTTTTTATTATAAGTTATTGCTGCACGTGCCTGCAGCCAATCCCACCTGACTGAAGGAGAAATGCAGGATGCCACCTGCACAGGTAGCCGGCCCTTCACAGGTACTCGCACAAGGATGTGTGATTACTGTGGGAGAAAGACGGAGAAATCCTACACAAGCACAGGGAAGGGGCAATTGTGTAGAATTGCACTTGCGTAGTGCATTGGATTTGTTTCAAATAGACTCAGAATGGACGTAGTCTAGGACCTCATAGGGCATAATCTCAACATATTGCATTAAAAGATGTTATTGTGAACAGCTGTTGGGATGAATAGGTAATAAAAATCCCTCTTGTGCTAGTTAAAGGTTTTTAAGTCTTTCTATATAGTCTGCATCTGTTGTTACTAATATAATGTTGTACTATGGCCCCGTTTACATGACAACGTTTTGAAGTAAAAATGTAAAACTTTCGTTGCTTTATAGGTTGTCTGTTTCCACGACAACAGCGCTCTGAGCCGAAAAATGCGAGTTTTTGAAAACAGTTCCCAAGGTGGATCTTTTTGAAAAAAATTCCGACTCTGTGGAAACGGGGGGGGGGGGGGGCT
>OMNM01012553.1:20611-33841 GCA_900302745.1 Parablennius parvicornis | reverse complement strand
GTCGACGTGTTTCTCATGCACTCATGCTCTCCGGCGTCATAACGTCCCGCCCGAGGCTGGTCGGTGGCGGACTCGTGCTTCTTGCATGGAGCTGCACGTTCACACCACAGGGAAACGAAGAAGTGCTGCTGGTGGCTGAATCGGTTTTTAGTAGTCGGTGACGATTGCGGCCCCCTTTTTCATGATGATTTCAGCTGCACTTTGATTCCATTTCTAAATAACAAGACAAATTCACGTCCGGTTCGTCTGTGCTGCTGTTTTGTTTTTCTCAGTGAAATTCTTCCGTGTAAGTTTTAACGTGTCTTTAATATCATTTCTTTTTGGAGGATTCCTCCTCATGCGATCGCAATTTTTGCCTAATTCAGTTGAATAGTTCTGGAAGGGATTACTGGATAATTGAGTGGGTGAGTGATGGAGAAAAATTGAAATCAGATTAGAAATGAACGCTTGAAAATTAAGCTTGAAAAAGTTGCAAGTCAGCTAAATATTGTTGTATAACGACAAAACAAGAGGCAGTCTCACGACATAATCCGCCAAAGTAGATACAAACTTCTCTCATTTCACCAACTGAGGGACAAATTTCTTAAGTTTTTTTTGTTTTTGTTTTACAGAATTTGGCTCAGTCTTCTCAGACAAACATTAAAATGTTATCATATCAAAATAACTGCACATTTGATTGACAAATGAAATCGTTCCACCTCCGAGCAGCAGGTGGCAGTAGGGAGTCACATTTGCTGAAGAGTACGGAAGAATGTGCAGCTTCCTCTGTACTCGCTCCACCCTCTGGAGGAGCTAAGTGGCATTACAATACAAATAAAGGCTGGTTCGCTTGTTAGCTTTGAGAGATTTAACCGTATCTCAGCTTTGAAATCGATGCACTAAATGAATTTTGAAAGTGGACACCGAACCACTTGTGTTAAATATTATAAACTTATCGGTTCGTGTTTCGCCAAACCAGGCCGGTTAACTGACGGAGACTCGTGCGTCACATGCCGGGTCAACACGTCCCAGCCCTCGATTACCGGGGGTTAATTGTCCTTGGGAGGGTGTGTAAATGTGCGAGTGTGTGTGAGTGACTTTCTCCCCTCCGTCGACTCCATCAGCCTTCGCCGACCGCCGAGCCAAGAGCTTCAGCCGCTCGTGGAGTGACCCCACCCCCGTCAAGCCCGAGTCACTGCATGACTCCAGAGACAGTGAGTCCCAGATCTCACGCACACACACGCACACACACACACACGCACACACGCACACACACACGCACACTTTTAAAAATCAATACTTCTGACAATTTAATGTGAATTTTCTGCAACACACTGCAGAACGACGTCTCCCGCTCGAAGAAACTGCAAGTCAGGGGAAAAACAAATTTCAGCTCTTCTCTTGCAGTAAACACACTTCAGGGAGCCGTTTGTCCCGTACAAGAGTGGAAGCATTGATAAGCAAAATAAAATGGCTCCAGTTCCCAACCCTGTGGAACACCACAACTGACGTTTATATGAATGTCTCTATAGTTCCCCCCCCCTTTTTTTTTTAAATCCTTCTTATTTCATGATATAAATGGATAAATTGAAGAAAAAAAACATAACATTAATGGAACAAATTGTTATGAAACACAATTGCTGTTGAGATTTTGTTAAAATTCTATTAATACCCATGATTACAACATTCAGTCTTGTTCAATAGTGATGTTAAACAGTGTGTCTGTAGTAGCTAACACCATAGCATATATCTATATAATCTGACCAAGTGGAAGCAGAAGAAACAGAAACGGGCCTCATAACAAACCCTGTGGTACACCACACAGTATTAAATTGTTCTTTAAACAATGTGGGGGGAACAAAAATACCTCTAATGTAAAATACAGGAATGTTATTGTTGGAAAAATGAAAAAAACAACAACCCAACAATGTTCAGGAGGGATTGAACAACACATCAAATCAGCAGCAACATTTAACCCAGAGACTCGCTGATCGCACCCTCGCACACACACACACACACACACACACACTTCCTCTTCCTGTGGATTGTGGCCGTCACCGTGTGTCCGAGGTCTTCGTGTCCGTTTCCAGTGCGAGTCTCCGGCTGTCCTCATCCCTCCCCTCATCCGTCTTCATCTTCCCGCCCGTCGTCCATCTGCCTGTTGCTTTTTGTGTGTCGCACCCGTTTCCGTGTTTTGACCGGGCCGAGCGCCCGACGAGGCCGTTACTGTGTCGTTTTTTTTTTTTTTTTTTTTTTTTTTTTGTGTCGTCTGGTTTGAACTCCCCCGCCCCTTCCTGCACCGGGGTGGAATCTACAGGTGCAACGCTTTAAATAAAAAGAATGGCGCCCACCTCTTCTCTAATCTCATTTGTGTGATTTGCTTTCATCTCGGCCTTTGTTCCCGTGTGTGAGCCAGGTGGCGAGCTTCAGGCCTCCACGGGGACGCTGGACGAAGGGGCGGACGAGGACGCCGACTGGGAGGAGGAGAGGGAGGCGGAGAGAGCGGCCTGCGAGGGAGAGGACTTCATCCCGCCCAAGATCATGGTGAGGAAGCTGGAGGTTAAATCCTCAGAGCGAGGGTTTTTTTTTTTTTGTTTTTTAAATTTTTTATGTAAATATGAATTTACGGTTCCTTCTTATCTGCAGCTGATTTCCTCCAAAGTCCCGAAAGCCGAATATGTTCCCAACATCATCCGCAGGGACGATCCCTCCATCATTCCCATTCTCTACGTGAGTAACCAGGACCTGCTGGCAGGTTGTTTGACAATATTTCCTCCGCTGGCTCCACAGGACTTTTATTTGTTGACTTTACTGGAGGATAATTACCTCCACCAAGGAGGTTCTGTTTTTACCAGGGTGTGTTTGTTTGTTAGCAGGATTATCAAAAACTCCTGACAGGATCTTCCTAAAATAAATCCAGAAGATGTGTCTGGACCAACTTAGATCCATTAAATGTTGAGAGTGATCCTGATAACCATCTGGATACAAACTAATATCAAAGATCCTGTTTCTCCCCTTTACTTATCATTGAGCCACTTTTCAAAACATCCTCTCTCTTGGAGATCATATCTGATTGACTTGTAAAAATCCAGTGATGTGTAGGATGGTCATATCTAGTAGGGTGCAACATTTCATCTGGATCAGAACCAGAATAAGGTCAGGAAACATTCTGGAAGTTAACATTGGAAATCCCATTTACCACTTTCAAAACATCATAACACATTGAATTTAGTTTCGATTCTCTTGAGATTTGACATGTATATTTGGAGGATCATTGACCTGAATTGTGCCAAATTTCATCTGGATCCGATCCAGATTAACAATATAGTAGCACTTTGAATTTGGGAAATTTTAACATTGAAAACACCATTTGGTGCAGGTCTGAGCTCTCAGTGATTTTCTAGTTTCTCCGTAGTTTCTAATCTTTGCTGAATCTCTTCTGTTGCTCTTCGGTTTTCAGAGCGTCGTGACGTTATGATGGATCATCTCCCATGTTGCGTTTTTTTTTTGCCACCAAATTGAACGCAACATTTCAAAATCAGAGCTCCATTCAATCACTCAAACATAAAAACTATCTTCCAATTCCCAGCAGACCTTTATCATGTAAACACACAAACCCTCAACCTAATGCGATTGTTTGCCGATGACGCTTTTGTTAGTTGATCACTGGTCCGACCCAAGAAAACTTTGATTTTAGTGTGATTTATACATGATCTCAGTAAATCAGGCCCCTGGCGTCCTGACTTGGTTTGATTTCTTCCGGCAGAAGACTTCGGTCTCAGTCGACCGACTGAGAAGTTGTGAAGAAATTGCTTTTTTTGGCTTTTGTGTGACTCGAGCCGGCCAGAAGTCTGCAGAACCGAGACCGACGCACAAACTTAGTGTGTTGACTTCTCCGCTCCATCTGTGCTTGAAAACGAGCCCTCTGCTTTCTCAAGCATCTGGTAGTGAAGATTCTTCTTTTTTTACTTCTTTTTCCCGTGCATATATATATATAAAAGCAACAATGCCATCTGTTGGCGTCACCACATGACGGTGATTTTTGTTCTTCTGAGCAGAATTTCACACAGATCCAACGAACAGCCGCCGGCCCAGCCACTCCTCCGGTTTCTCCGTAAGCACGTTCGATGAAAAGAACAAAGCGTGGAGATCAGTACTGTCGGTTCTGAATCGATCAGAGTCTGATTCAGTGATTTGACGACGGTCGGCGTCGCCATTGGTAATTTGCTTTCAGGAGCGAGAATCTCCGAATCTCAGAAACCACCAAGGTTTAATCACTGGTGTCCGGACCCTGAATCCACTGTCGCCATTGTGATTGCACAATGGAGGACATCCGACTCTGTGAAGTTTGTATTAGACCTGGTTTGGGTCCGATTTACTGAGCTCGGGCGTAAACTGTGCTAATTTGTGTTCTTACGGGATTAAATTGGGATTTGAGGAGGATTTAGCTCTGGGGTTTTGTTTGCTTTCGGGTATTTACCTCCACCAAGGAGGTGCTGTTTTTACAATGGTTTGGTTGTTTGTTTGTTAGCAGGATTACGCAAAAACTCCTGATGGGATCTTCCCAAAATAAATCAGAAGATGTGTCTGGACCAACTGAGATCCATTAAACGTTGAGAGTGATCCTGATAACCATCTGGATACAAACTAATATCAAAGATCCTGTTTTTCCCCCTTTACTTATCATTGAGCCACTTTTCAAAACATCCTCTCTCTTGGAGATCATATCTGATTGACTTGTAAAAATCCAGTGATGTGTAGGATGGTCATATCTAGTAGGGTGCAACATTTCATCTGGATCAGAACCAGAATAAGGTCGGGAAACATTCTGGAAGTTAACATTGGAAACCCCATTTAGGAGATTTGAAAAAATCATAACTCATTGAATTTAGTTTCGATTCTCTTGAAATTTGAGATTTATATTTGGAGGATCATTGTCCTGAATTGTGCCAAATAATAACAATCCAACTTGGTGGTTTTATTTTGACAGTCACCGTAGTAACAATCTAATTCGGCGGTTTTATTTTGACAGTCACCGTGATAACATTCACACTTGGTGGTGTGTCCGTATGTTATCTACAGCTGTACGCTGTTGTATGTACAGTTCATGACAATAAAGTTTGATTTGACATCATTTTGGCTGTTTCCGTATAAACAGACATTTTTTTCAAAGCAAAACTCTTCTCAAACAGAAATACGCTTTTTAAAAATTTACTTATTTATTTATTTCAGGTAACAAAAAAAACAACAACAAACAAACTTCACATTTAACATCAAAGGAAAGAAGAAAAGGTCCAATTTTGTGTGAAAGGGAGCAGGAAGTAGAAAACTTTCGCTTGAAACTTTGCGTAAACGGGGTCACGGGGTCAATCGGTGGAAACGAGCTCGCCCGTCAGCACTCATCAGATTCCCCAACAACGGCAGTCCAATAAACTTTCCCTCATTAACTCACGTTTTTCATTCCACGCAACAGAAACTTCTGAGGTCGCGACCTCTGGGAGAGTTTAACCTGAAGTCTCATTAAAGTCGCTAACGATTTTTAATTTCTGCGTTCACAGGACCACGAACACGCCACATTCGATGACATCCTGGGTGAGTGAAGAAAAGTGTTATTATTTATTTATTTATTTATTTATTTATTTGGTTGTTGTTTTGTCGATCGTCGGCTGAAGTGAGAATGACTCTGTGGCCTGCGAATGTGGAAAAGATGAGGGTGGAATAAGTTTCAGCTCGCTGGAGTGAACGATGACTCATTGTTTTTCTGACACATGCGTCTCTCCAGGGACGAGCAATTTACTGTATGTGGCTCACCATTATGGGCGAGCAGGAGAAGTGACACCTCTCTCTCTCTCTCTCTCTCTCTCTCTCTCTCTCTCTCTCTCTCTCTCTCTCTCTCTCCTTAGCGTTTCGAAAAATAATACCAACAAAAATTACTTTCAAAAGTGCAAAAACAAAAGTTATAAAAACAGAAGATGAAGAAGTTATCCTCCTCAGTGGACTATGTTTGATTTGGCTGAAACACCAAGTGTATTGTTGGTCTAGTGTTTAGGACTCATCTCTGTCATCAAAGAGGTTTGAGTTTGATCCCAGATGGTGTCACAAGTTTGTTTTTGTTTTTTTAATCCTGTTTGGACGTTCATATGATGACAAACTTTCTTCAGAATGGCATGGCTTCCCACACTTGAAAAAAGAACGACTTGACCAAACTCAGGATTTCACTCCTTCTTAGTTTATTCTTTCCAGTGACAAGAAAAGTGAAAAACCTTTCAAAATAAAACAATGCAAATTTGGTGGGCTTTTGAGCGTGTTTAGGGGGTCAAATTTGGGTTTGAGTACCTGGCGTGCGGAAAAAGAAACAGTAAACAAAGCAAAAACAATAGGGTCCTGGCCCTCCAGGCCAAGGATCCTAATAATAATAAACATAGCCAAAACAATAGTGTCCTGGCCTCCCAGGCTGAAGCCCCTAATAACAAAAGCTTAAATTTATAGTTTATTATGGCAGTATTTTACTGGTCCGGCCCACTGAAGATGAAATGGGACTGTATGTGGCCATTTTAAAACCCCTACATGGTTTATGTAGAAAGTTCCCCATTTGTGCCATTTGATGAAGTATCAATCAAAGATATGTGTAAGGTATGTGTATATCTCATATGATATATAAGATAGAACTGTTACACCTAGCACTGATCAACATTAAATTCCGTGTCTGTGTTTTTTTTCTAAGCGAAAGTGAAGGAGAAATCTCCATAATTTTGTTTTTAATTATTCAAATGAGGTCAAAAGAGGAAAACTGCTAATTAATGGTTATTGGATTAAAATACTATCTGAGGCAGATGGACTCTAACAGTTTGAATGATCACTGGACTTGATATCTAATGTGACTGATAAGAACAAACAAAGAGCTTTGGCCAAAACCTTATCAGGAACCCTGATAACTTCAGGAAATTAGAAATTTGAACATACAATTTTTCTTTTAAATGATAAAAGTGATTTGTTGCTACATATTTCAATTTAGGACATTGTTCAATCACTTGTTTATACAAATACACTTGTATGAAGACAAGAGAAGAAGTATAGAAATTGAACTTTCCTTGAAGATTGGAAGATTGAGCAGATATTGGGCCTGATTCACTAAGATCCTGGAGGTGTGTTACATTGCATAGAGATTGTGCATATACTGTAGTCACCTATCACCTAAAATAACAGAATAACACTATGAGTGACATCATGTGCAAACTCTAGTATTCAAATGAGTGTTCTTTATTCATTAGACTCTGTTTGTAAGAGAACAATCTGGTGGAATAATACAAGACCAGAAGAGCTGGCATCAATGGATTTGACAAAAAGTCAATGAATCATCAGCTCACACTAAACGATTTATGTAGAGACACCAAACTGCTTGCTGGAGAAAGGCGCATGCTTTCACCATGGTACAGTAATCATCACACAGCAGAATCAATATTTTTCATGGTGTTCCACGCTGATTCAGCCACCAAACACATACTAATAACAACTTTCTGGATCAGCTCCAGTCCCGTTTGTCTGCCACAGTGTCCTTACAAAGCTGCAGAATGAAAACTCTCCATGAGAGGGAAAGGAGGAGACAGAGGCTGTGCCTCAAACCTAAAGTAAGACACCAAAGCAGGTGAGAAAAACTAATATATTCCCAATTTCTATGAGCGCAACCCCAAATTCACCCACTAAACCTCATTAGTTCATGCTTGACGATGAAGCAGACAAACTTCACAGGGATGTTCTGCAGCAGTGTTTTCAGTTGTCGGTTCACTTTAGCCAGACATCCTGGTTCTTTTCTCTCATGTGTTTCTCTTCTGAAAAAGTCAAACAGTGCCAGATGCAAATAACCACTCAATAAAAGTGGTTCATTTTTACAGACATATATGATTTGATATTTCTGGTGAGACGTGGTCAGTCTAATACTCGAGTAGGTGCAGATTGTGACGGGTGCCCGACAACAGTAATGTGCCTGAGCAAATGTACCTCCGACGTGTTTCTGTATCTCAGATTCTGCAGGCTAACCTTTAAAACCTGATCCTCCCGCTGCCTTTTAAACCTGGAAAAATGTTTCGTAACACAGAAAAAGAAATAGCAAAGAAAAACAGGGATCTATAGGAGATTCTATAACAGAGGCAGTGACGTGGGGTCACTCGGGGCTTGGGACTGTTTGAGATTTGATGCCCAACTTTGTTAGACTTGGCAAATATACTTTTTAAGCCTCAAGGGCATTTCTGGGTCAGCGGTGGCTCAATAATTTGTCTAACACAGTTAATAAAGTGAGGCAGATATAACCTGCTCAAAAGCAGGGACTCTGACTCCAGAGGTGCCACACAGCTGACAAACTTTGATTGGTGGGTCAGTGGTCGATAGACACCGGAGGAGATCACGCACGTGAAGTGTTTTTTATTAACCTCAATCAGACTCCTGCTCTTTGAGACTGTCAGGGGTTGACTAAGTGTAAACAGATTGTTTTGTGCAGGGAGGATGGGTGATAACATTAAAACAGCGCCACACAATGACCGTTGGCTATGTGGACTACATGGTTGATTAGGTACGATAACAATGACCAGGACAGGACGATAGCCACAGGGACACCTTTGCATGAAAAAAAAGAAAAAGAACAACTGAATAACTACTGCAGCCTGTGTTGCGAAAACAGTGGCTATAAAGTGCGAGCGAAGCTGCGACATTGGTCTAGCTTGGTTTGGCCTCCTGTGCCCTTGAAAGAACATTGAGGCTGTCCTGAACTTCTCTTCACCCCACTACCCAGCTCCCAGTGATGAAACAGCAGTTTCTCGCAGGTTACCACAGGTCTGCATCAGCTATGGCTGTTCCTGTATCACTACAGTATTTCCACTGCTGTAACCAAACCAAAAACCACGCACTAAAATAACCAACAAGCTGGATAGCAGGACGACACCAAACACAGACTTAAATACATGAAATGTAATATGTATTCATGGTCAGCTGTGATGCTCAATTCATGTGTCACACTGTGCTCAAGTCTTCTCAACAGAATTGTTGGATTTTGCTGCAGTCATTCGGTTTGGACACACTGATACAGCCATCGGAAACCTCGCGAAAGCAATTCTGACCTTGTTTGAATCAAAAACCAGCAGTACCACCGCTGAGGTGATGGGCTCCTGTAACTACCAGTAAAATAAATAAAATGCCCCGATTCTCTCCAGGAACTTTGTGTCCTATATTTAAACTGTGGAGCAAGATTCTCGGCATAATACTGACAACAGCCTGCTATCTAGGAGAAAATATGCCAAATCGTACACCTGAGCCACTCCACAGTAACAGCTTGTATCTCTTGTTTGAAGAGGCGAAGCTGCACTGTTCTACTGACTGCAGGCTGGTATGTGTGAAACATCAATTCAAATATACAGCAGGCCTAAGTATAGTCATCTAAATATTTCAGAATTCCACCGCGATGAAAAATACAAACCATCCAGTATGTATTTCTATTCTCTTTAAATCCCTTACCTTAAAACACAATCCCATGAGACCTCCCAGCAAGTGATTTTTTTTTGGTCTATTGTTGAATTTAGTTCAATCTCTAGTGTAAACAATAAGGTGACGTGACACAAGTGTGTACAAAAAGATTCTCTAATTGGATGAACCAAATAAGGCACTTACGCATAACAAGAAGTTTGAAAACAGGAGTTAGTGTATGTATAAAGTAATTTACGTATGTATTTGACTTTGCAGGTGCATAAGAAAGTCATACAGAAGTATAGTGTTTAGCACTCTCACCTCATTGTGACACTCGTTCCTGTCTAGGCTGGGCTTTGGCGCCTTTCTGTGACCTTTCTGTGACCTTTCTGTGACCCGCTTTTCATGGACCACAAATACTTATTTTGACTCTGAATTGCTAAAATGGGTGCGATTTGAAAGTTTGTGTCTCTTTGTGTTTGAAATGTAAAGGATGAGGCCTGTCCAGGGTGCAACATCTTCTTCACTCATAGTAAATTGAGGTCCTGTTTACACAATGTTTTCATGTGTTTTGGGGGTCAATATTCTTTTCTGAAATAAACACACAAAAACAATGCTTTGCAATTAGAAATAATGTCGTGCTAACGAGGCCTAAGCTGCCAAAGTGGAGAAAACTTTTTTTTTTCCCTCTGGTAAAGGCAGCTGGTGGCTGTTGAGCTGCACTAAACTGTTGCTTTTTTCTTTGATGTTTAGTGAAACTGTCCAATTTCTGTTTAATTTCGAACCGTATCGCTGCAAATCGCGACATACTGAATCATCGTCAATATATAATATGATTTAGATTTAGTCATAAAACTTAGTCGACATTTATATCATGCTACAAATGAACAAATATAAGGTTATGACCTTTTTCTGTATCCATGCATGTATTGCTTTATCATTACATAAATTGTGATTGCTTGAACGGTGTGTTTATGATTAAAAGGGTTCCGTCCATTGGTAATATGGGTGCTGATTTTAGGAACATATTCAGGGATATTCCCTCTGTTTTCAGGCATAAGTTTGTAAGTATGAAACTTTACTGCGATAAAATAATCTGTGAAAGGTTGCCTGAGGATAAGCAAATATTCTTAATATAACATATTTTTACTTTATTGACTGTTCTTTGAATGAAAACTCCTTCATACATTAAAATATTGGAGGTTTATATAAGTTGCCTTTCAATGAAAATAATTTTTAAAAATACATATATAGTTTTAATGATCAATGCACAAACCTGAAACAAACAAGACAAGGGCAACCGTTATTATGCTTTTTCTTTGTTAAATAAACAAGCATGTCCTATCAGCACAGAAAGGATTGGTTTACTTCTTAAAAGTCAGAAAAATATTAACGTTAAACTGCCTTTTAAACCTTTGAAATGTGATTTTAATGTAAGATTAGAAGAGAAAGATTGCACACACAAGTGGGATAGCAATATTTTAAAATGACGACATCTTAAAACTGCCTGCAGCTTTGACAAAGCAGCAATAAACAGTTTATTGTCAACAAAATTTAAATATACGGCCCATTGGTAGCTGTGTCCAGGGTCCAGATATCGGGAGCCAAAGCTGGAGAATATGAGATAAACAACTTAAACATTAATCAAAGCACTATTAACAGTCAGAGGCATGACGCACGGATTCACCAATATCCGCCACCTTTCATCACTCCTAACACCCTGCATTCATATTAGCAAGAAGAGTAGGACTGTCACACTGTCCCAAGCTGTGCTCCATATAGGGCATCTAATTCCATGCTGAATCATCTTCAACCAAATGCCACGGCAGTAATCCGTCTCTGCTTGAGACTCTGGAGCAACAGTGAAGCTCTCCAGCCAGATGTTCCTTTCAAAGCAGTCCAGCTCTCACAACTAATAGCATTAGCCCGAGACACATATTCAGCATCTACCCTTTGCTTGAAATTGTGCTTTAATAAATCTGTGGATACGGCATGCAGAGACAGAGCTGAATCCCCTGAGCTGGCCTGCATGGATGAAATGCACTTTTCCGTATGAGCTGGGATCATTGCTGTTATACAGAGTTAATCATTGTACCTTAATGTCACCTGCATCTATGTTTTTTTCAAAATTCTTCATTTTCCTGATATAAATCTTGTAGAAGTGATCCTTTTATACATTTCAGTGGCTTCAACTGCTTCTTTTTCTACCGTGGTGCAGACAGTGAGAATGAGCACACAAGAAGGACTGACAAATAAAAATCTGTCCCTCACAGGCCGGCAGCAGCGTCCATCTTCCTGGTGGATGTGAAATTGCTGAACAACAAAGTGGATTATTTGGGACGACTCAGCGTGTCATGAGGGAGCGTCACGTCGGTATGGCTCCGTGCTGGACGCAGCGGTGGCGTCTTGTGGGCATCGTTGGGAATCCTGGGACAAAGTGAGCTGTTATGTGAGCGGGCCAATTCTGGAGTTTTGTTTTGCACCGTGGGGGGATGTCAGACTGCTGCACCAGCTAAACAACAATGTTTCTGTTGGCTGTTTGTTGCGACAAACAGACAATGGTAGACAATGGTAGTTCTGAGCTAAATGAATTTGCCCTTGTGCAAGAACATTTACTAGATTGTTTTTAAAGTAGATGTATTTTTTAAACATTTCCACTGTAAATAGACTTAGAAATTTTGCTGCAATGCTTTGCCATTGGTCAGCTTTCTAGTCCACATGTACATTAGTTTAAGATTAGTTCTCTCATGCATTTCTATAGAAACGTGTTTGCATTGTGCTTTGTTGTGTGCCTCTAAAAGAGTTGTTGATGAGCTGATTTACTGTTACTTTTAAAAAGGCAGTATCTTAGGGTATTTCTGTGTTTGTGCCAACACAAAAGGAATTTCTCATTTGTGCAATAAGGTGTATACTGTCTAACTGTATGAACCCAATATTGCATCTGCTGTGAAGCCCTTAGCCTGCATGGCTGCTTTGAGATAACGTGTATGTATGTGCGTGCGTGTATGATATAAGTAAAAGTTAATTTACCAGTTTAATAATTTGCATACAGAAGTGACAAATACATAATTATCATGCAAACTAACATCTTTATGAAATTAAAAGGGATTTTTTTTTTCTTAAGGAATCTCCAGGGCTTCATCATGCACAATTACGAGATATGCATTTTAAGATGAAGCCCCAGATTACACTGCAACTGAAAAACAACACTCTGAACAGATCAACTGTTTTTGAGCCGTAAACCTGTCAATTTCATTATATTTAATTAAGGGGAAGGAGGACATATGTAGCCGTCCATTAGCGTCTCATGAATATATGCAAAAGAAATACTTTGACATTAAGTGGCAATGATATCAGGCACGATGCTGAAGCCGTGGTGTTACATTTAATGGGAACCTGAATATTCAACAGCAAACCATGACACGCCATCAAAATCTGGAAGTTAGTGCAGTGAACCAGATGGAAAATCAAGCAGACAGCAGACAATGTCCGAGTGACGAGTCGTTAAAAAGATCCAGTTCGAATGTGGCAGCGAAGATAATGAGCCATAAAAATGGATGGCGTCTTCGTTCATTACGCTGATCCCTGAGTATTAATTGTAATCCAAACTCCTAACTCCCACTAAGCCCGCCATTATTTCCCCCTTTACTCCAGCCACATTAAATCAGTGTGATCCAGCTCTTACCGAGTCCTTCAGGCTTCAATCTCAGCAGGAAATGGAAACATCCCAGCTGTACTGGAGCAATAAATATAAACATCTTAGAGATTGATTACACCAACCTTTATCAAAAGCAGAGA